>DWQX01006854.1:0-10815 GCA_018245475.1 Pharmacophagus antenor | reverse complement strand
GAATAATATAAGCTAACATGCTTCACCATCTACGGCATCCCCACATCACTTTACATCGCGTGATATTAAGATCAATTGTAAGCCCTATTCGTATATTATTAAAAATTAGTACAGATTAACAAAAATAAATAATCATGTGTAAAATGGATGAACGTTCGGACGTCAGTACCATCGTCTACGATTATGATTTAAAAAAATGTAAACGTTAGGTGATGGGCGCGTTTCATCTTCGCAGTAAACCGCTCATAATATAAGGATAGATTGTATTATAATATAATCAAACCAGTACATATAAACTAATAGACGATACAACTTAATCAGTGGTTTCGTCTATGCACGAGATTATGTGCCGCAGACGAGGTTTGAATCTGGAGCAGTTGTAAATCACACCTTCGAAAGATCACTGACGCGTTACGGTCCAGGCTCGAACGGTATCTTGGCTGATATTACTTAATATGTAACATAGATTGTACATGCACCTAGTCTAGATGTTTGTGTATTTATTTTACGCTTCTACACAAAAATAGAAATGAAAAAAGTTTGACGCTGCTCGCTTGTGAGGTCTAAACCAATTCTGACGTAATTTTCTTTTTAAATTAAAATTTTTGACGGCATAATTTATAGATAACATCTCTACAGATAGTCTATTTGTCAAGATGGTATTGCTAAAATATTACCCAGCGGCTTGCTAGTGCCAAGTATTTGCTACCACATGTAATGTTTTCTTTCGTAATGGACAAAAACTGTTCTTGCTCTTTCTTGTACCATTCGACTGTTGGAGAAATTATGATAAAAAGAACAAAGATTTAAGTAAAGAAAATTGGGGTTTCGAAAACGTTATATTCATCATCGCTTTCGTTTTTCATTTTAAGATTAATCGACTCGTTAATTTCTGTAAATGACAAAATTGCTTAGATCCTATCGACTATATATAAACATGTTTACAGTGTTCTTTAGGGTAATAAATATTACACCATGGAAATGGAGGAGGCAGTGTTTTCATCTTGATAAATCTTGCAGCATGGCCCTCGGCAGTCATAATTTGTCTTTATGTTGGCTTACTGTCATAGCCTGTTTATGTATCAGATTAATAAGAATTAAAGCGTCGAATATTTCTAAGATATATTAGTTTACGCGGGCAATGAAGATTACTTAAGTGATTATAATTAGAAATTATTCAAATAGAAAATTTATTACTGAACACATTTGTGGTGTTAATACTGTGCCTTTGTACACTCCTTAACACGTTCAACGCCACGGTGATCACCGGTGACCGACACCTGAAGACGGCTAACAAGTAAAAATGTTGGTTAATGTCGTGGATCAATTGTTCGTTATTAATATTGTTAATGTAAGGGTGAAAGGTTAAGGTCTAGTACAGTTCGTTTAAATACATAGAAAGGTGTATTGATACATGAACTATTACTTAAATGCTGCTGCTGTTGCTGGGTTCGGTGAAGTTTGCGCTGTTAGTCTTTTTAACGACTATTACAGCTTCATCGAAACTGGCCCACGGATCCGGTGATCCGTGAGCTCTCCCACTACATTACTCTGGCCAGAGAAGCTGGCTTAGCCTAACTGTCAACGCGATAGGCGAAGTCGGGGCGCGGGCCCTAACCGCGACTATCCTTCGCCTGTGACGCAACACGCGGCGGCGAGAAGCGCCCGGGCATTCGGGCGCATCTAGTGTACGCGATGTGCGAGTTTCGTTCCGACGAGCGAGACGGGAATCACTTATCGACTATTAAGATATTAATCGAGTCATATTCGTGGCGTTCAACGTGTTAAATAGTTCTTAACCAAACGACTGCAGTATATAAATTAAACCTTTTCTTGAACCAACCCAAAACTATGAAATGAATAAATTGTTTCCGATTATATCTATCATTAGTCCATTCGATATAATTCAACGATTCTCGATTGTTCTGTGGTCGTCTAGATTGCTTGAAGTAATGTTATGAATAATATTTTATTTTTTCTCACAGGTACGTATTCATGAAATCATGGAGGTGCACACAGTAAGTTGAAATCACTACCAATATCTCTCGGTGTCTATTGTAGAGTCAAAGAATACGATAACGTTAGGACATTAGATTCTTTTTTACCAAAAAAACATACGTGGTAGATAAATATTCGTTATATATTTTGTAAAACACATATTCTTGTTTCTGTTCTATATTAAATTTCATTATAAATATATGTAAGTATTACTTTTATTAGAATTGGAAAATGTTTACAATGAAGAAAATGGGATGAGATAAACGAAAAGAAAAAAAAAATTGGATGAAATCGGCTTCCGTTGATTCTGCAACAGAAATGAGGTCGCGAGATTGGATCGAACAAAACGTTCATAATCATGTTTAGGGAAGCAACTCTTGTGCGTCATTTGCATAATCTATCTTGGAAATCCATGTAATGATTTTTTAAGGACTTATAGGACAACGCGAAATCCTAAGAGCGTATAATAATGGATAGAATTAATTATTTCACGTTGCTAATCTATTAAAAAATTGTAAAGACTAGCATTAAAATTGGCTCGTGTAGACAATTTTTAATAGACGTTTTTATACATAAGGTATTATACGTATGATATAACTACCGACACTGTGGCGCAGTGGTTTTATGTTTGTTTTGTTACATAGAGGTTTCGGGATCGATTCCCAAGTCTAATGATGAGTTAAGGTAATGCAAGCGTTTCTTTTTATTCTGTTTAGCTAGCTAGTACTCTTATTGTCAATCTGCTGTTATAATAGTATTATTGTGTACCGGCAGTTCTTTATGGGAGAGCCATATCCATTCTCATATAAGGCGTCATTGACACTTAAAATCCAGTGAGCTTGAAATCTAGTGTTAGCCAATTGCCGATAAAACATATTATATGTTTAATCAATATTCATGGTTATATACAATATTTAGTTTAAAATAAATATACAATTGTAAGACATAGTCTACTGCGTTAAGTTAGTTTTACACATATTTTATTAAAGTAAAACAATATCAAAATAAAATGGATACGGAGGAAATATTTAAATAAGCAATACAACAGTGTGCATGTGGATCGGAAACTGGCCGCAAGCCAAAGCGGCTTTTCATCAAATTTGTGAAAACTTCAAGAATGTATCTGGTGAAATGTAGAATAAACATAGAACATAAAAAATCATTAGCATACTGCATAAAGTGAAAGAACATTAAATATGTTTATATTACACTTGTAAATGCGTAAAAAAACAAAAAGGATTTCTTTTTTTTTAACAAGCTAGCTATCTAACACGGATTAGTTAGACAGCTTTGTATGTTATATTCTTTTAATCACAGTTGGCTTCACGTCCAGTTCCACATGATTTTAAAGAACAATTATAGTTAATTATAGTTAAGTTAAGTGTGTCATAAATATGTATAGGGAATAATAGTAATGCTGTTATGGCTATAGAAAATATGAGTTAACATTGATGGTAAATTATCATCCATATTCCACCCCTAGTTCTGGTAAATTGTTGGCAACTATTGGACTGAACGAAGTACTGAATAGATTTAAATTAACCGACAATGACGTTAATATATCAAGCCGGCCTTTCCCATTCAAATACAAATGGCAAACAACAAGAAAAAAAATATTATCGATAAATTTTTGTCCGCAGCGTTACATCACTAGCGAATCGTACTAATTTTAAAGTAATTTGGGAATTCTCTGCTCAAGCTTAATTTCCACTTTGTTCGTTACTAGGATTTAAATATAAGGGTTCTCCACCTGAAACAGTTAAATTAGTTTTATTACAGTTGTAATAGATATTCTTATAATTTGATGTAACTGTGGTTGAGCCATTGATTTATTTAGAACTAAGTATAGTATAACTAAGTTCAACTCTGAGTTCTTTGATCGCTTACGTGGTAATTGAATGATTTTTTTTATTTACAATGGGACAACACTTGACTTCGTTTTGGTGTATAGATAAAATTTATAAACGAATAAATAATTTCTTATTCGTAATATGACTTTTACATCAAAAGAAAAATAAATCTGCGAGCCGTTGAAGTGTATTCGAAATATGATTTTCGAGTTTTATTTTTTTTTTCTCTAACGACTGTATTTATATGTGGCCAGAGTTTCGGGTAAAGAAGCCCATCAAACAATATGTATGATCGATCAAACGTCTAAATGGATGTACGCGAAACGTAATGTAACACTTTAAGATGTTAACCTAATGTACAAAAGTAAAAGGAACCCACCGACAACGTTCCATTAAGGCTGCAAAGTGAAATAATGGGATATATACGTCGTAAAGCTGAGATTCTCAATCTTATTTATTTGCAGTTCACCACATGGAGTGCTTGGGAAAATAAATAACATTATCATTTGATAAAAGATTTTATGGCACATCGTCGATTAACTTGTATGTTTCTGTATAATCCAAAAACATAAAATACTGCATAAAGTTAAAATGTAGGAGCCGTTTTTTTTTAACCGATAATAAAAAGCTGGTGCTCAATTTAAGACGTTACTCTTCTATTGTCTGGCATAATTAGTTTTGTATAGCGGATGCTTTAAAGTGTGATCTCTTTTTTTTTATTCCATAGATTTTTTCCACACCGTTATGTCATTTTGCAGCTATCGATAATATTTATTGTAGTAATGTATTGCTTCATTACCCTTTTGGTTAATGACATTTAGTCTCGAAAGAAATAATATTTCACTCGATGACATACATTAGGTAAAAACAAAAATTATTTGAGTGCATACAGGAGAAAACATGTGGCAGTTACATATGAAATGTATTTTGTGAGGAAATATTGAACACATTTTCTTAATAATTACACATAATAATGTTTGAGAAACTGCGAACTGAATATTTAACATGCCTCAGAGTCGAAAGGTTTTTTTAAGACTTCGCGATGAGACTCCAGTGTACCTTCTATCACTTTATACCGTTTGTGTTTTTTGCGTAAGTGTAAGATTTAATAAATTAGTGATTTTGGGTTTCGCTCAAGGAAAGGCTCTATTATGTTGAAACATTACGAATCTCGGCGGGGGAATAAAAAGAAATAGCGTCCGTTTATTTAGACGTTGGATTTACGCACCGCCATTTTCGCGCAATATAAAAGAAAATGTTATTAATAATTAAATTCATTTTTCTCACGTGATACCTATTTAATTTTTATTTTTTGGTTTAATATTAACATTGATCTAGATAACAAAGAACATGTAATTTTATTTGAAAAATTTTATGTAAAGAGTTAATATTTAAAAAGTTTGTATAATATGTGACGTCTTCTTCAATAACACTGGCTGGTTTATCACTGACAACACATGGATGCATAATTTTCACCCATTGCTAGTCACGGTGAGCGCGACGCCCGGGGCAGACGTCTGCAGTCCCGTCACAGTCAAGCGAACACGCGGCACGTACACGCTGGCTGAATATGGAATATCGAACAGGATCTTGAATAAGAAAATTACCTAGCTTTTCGTATAATTTATTGTCCATTGTATGTTATATTCTTTTTTAGTATTTAACTGGGCGCTTTACAGTAATATACTAATAGAGAGTATTCCTTCCTCTTACACCAGAAGTCGTCGATTTTTTTCTATTGGTCTAAAAATCATGTGTTAAACATTTGTGTTTTTTTCTGTCTGGTTCTTTATATATATTTAAGTATGTATTTAAAGGTAAATATGTACGTATATCGGTATCCTAAAATCGACATTATTGGTGATCCTTGCCTATCTATCTTAAGACCTAAGTTCTATGTGTGAGAAATATCCTAGATATTTATTATTATTTTCTTTTTATTTAAAAGTGATTCAATCAATAACGTAACTATTTTTATATTTTACATGACGCTTTGAAAAAAACACAACACAGAATTTACGTCAATCGATAGCTAAAATCGTTACGATGTTCGCTTTAAAATAATTATTTTAGTATTATGTATTGGCGATAATTGTGCCGTAGCAAGCATTTTTTCTTGCTGGTGTCCCTGTAAATAGTTAATTTTACAATAAGCGAGCAAACGGCTCCCGAATTAATTTCTTTTTTCAGGAGACGCGATCTTATACAGGATAATATTGTGTTTCGTTGATTACATAGTTTAAATCCGTTATAGGCTATTTGTCCTCGAATTCACCTGATGTTAAGTGATAATGAAGCTGCACATGATGAAGCGTGTTCGTCCAGAATATGTCTGGCGCTCACATGCATGACTGTCGGAGTACAGCAATGCTGTTATGGCGGCAGATTGGCCTTGAGAGTGGTGATAGCTAGCTAGGTGGGTTCGAAAAATCCTACCACAAACCAGACTTTACTTCGCCTGTACTAGATATCCGGGTGAACCATTTCGTCACGGAGGCTGTGAAATCTACTTACTTTTAATAGCTAAATAAGGACATATATGTAAAAAATTAAATGTGGATGTAAAATTGGCATTATTACAAGCAATATATTGCTTAATGTAATAAAAATAATTATATAATATGTTTTTTTTATATTCACCGCACGAAATTTTAATGTTCTATACGTATGTAAACGATGTTGTTATTTCAAAAACGCGAATGTTCGTAAGTTACGAATGTGAATTGCGAATGCGCGTAGTCGGTGCGAATGTTAGTCGGCGGTATAAATTTAATCGCGAGTCGTTAAATTGTTACGGCCGCCCCGTGTTTTACAACGCTGTAACAACAACAACCATATCTGTACACGCACACTTACGTAATAAACGTTGGTGGTATCTGGATGTCGCCAACGTTTGCCGTGTTGGCGAGTAGCAGTGGCCAAACGTGTTGTATGTAGCCACTTAAAAAAATTAGGTTAAAAAGGACGAGTCGTGATTATATGTGTAAGCGGAGCACAGGACATATAGAATAAAAACTAACTAGCTATCTCTATAGTATTGAGTTTAAATACCATGTAATATTCAAATAGTGTATATGATGATGTGAAGATTACTAGACGTCGCTTAAGTTTGCCGTGTTGGCGAAACCAATGCACAAACTTTGTGTTCATGCTTTTACAATATTTAGTTAAATTATAGGCTAAAAAGTACACGTGATCAGATGCGCGCTCGTGGATCGGAACAGGTGAATTTAATGACCAAGTGCGAATTGATCTCGCTCGATAAACGAAAAGTTTAATTAACTGAACCCGCCTGGAACGTATATAATATATAACGTATATAGTATATAATATAAAGTATATTCGTATATAGTTTTTATTTAAGAATCGCGCATCGTTCGGATGAGAAAAAAATAATGAAAAATAGTAACTTTAAGGATCTTGGTGCTTAACTTCATTATACGAATTCAAGTGTCAAGAAACCAAAAATAAGTCGTATTTAATTGACGTCGTGTACATTTTTAACTACTCACTATGTCCTTCATCCATCAGAGAGATTTGAATAGGTCGATGAACATTGCCTTAATGATAATAGTTATATTAAAATTCTCAACACATTATTGCACCGAGCAAATTTTAATGATAGTACACACGTCTACCACGAACGGCATAAAGGGGAAAATGAAAAACGGCGAATGCAAAACAAATTCAGGTTGTGTTTTCATTGTTTTAAAATGCTGATATTTCACGAAAAATCCTCTCGAACGCAAACAAATTGTTTTCAATTTTTTTTTTCTTTTTCAATAGCACACTAAAGGGTAAGAATAAAAATCTCTATTCGTATATTTAGTATTCTTTTTGTGATAAATCGGCAATAAAGTACAATGTGGTAACTATCTATGTTTTTATATCATTTTATATGTAACTTCAAGTTATCATTCACTCATAAGCTAGTTAAGATGTATTTTCATTATCAGCTAAGTTTCAAGTTTGCTTTATGAAGTAGTTGAGTAAATGATAAGACCAAACTTAAGATAGATAAAGTTGTAGTTCATGATGATATGAATGGTGCCTTTTCACGTACTTGACACATATCAACTAAGTTCTTAACTTTAATTATAATGTACTCCTTTTAAGTGAAGTCGGAAAATTAATATTATTAATTACAATTTTAATATTATAGTCTATTTATTTCTGACCATATAAAATAAAAATCTATTTTCTGCTGACAACATTTATGGTATATAACAAAGAGTTCGTAAAGAAATGGAATGACTTGAATAAATTGGTATATCGACCAAAAGTTGTGCCCTATTGGGATCTACAAATCTTAAATGACTGCACGAAACTAAGACACGTATATTTTATTTTATGTACACCGCTAAAACCTCCCCTAATAATAGTGAGTGACACTTTTTAACCATATACATGTGTGAATTTATCGTCTGCCTATTTAAGCCCAAATCCTATTGAATAGTGACTAATTGGCAATCATTACCGTTTCTGAATTCTGTAAGTGCTCTTTTTTGACATGTATTTTTTCTTTTTATGCTTTTCTTATAACCACTACCTCAACTGTAATCACAAATAATAATTTACCAGTTAATAGTATTTCTTAATCTAATTTATGTGAATTAAAAAAAATATATTAACGACCGAACGTTTGTAAAATTGGCTACAATGAAATTAAATCAAGTATAACCTGTTATATAACCTGTTAATAGTACTAACACTTTGCGGACGGGACGCTTCGAAGAGAACCGTACCGTGGTGACGAGCTCTTGTGACCGTTTACAGCAATCCAAAACAAATTCTGGACGTTTTATATTACGTTACATACACGAGCATTTACGTGAGACACACGCGTTTCTAGGCTCTGTCATCTGTTTTCGCCAAACGCATACATGAGTTATTTGGCATATTTGATGATTTACACAGAACGCATATATGCGGCGGTAGTCGGCAGTGTTAAAACTGTTGAAAAATGTGTCTTTATCGTGGGTCTCAGTATTTTGCATCATATAACAATGACGGGTATAGTCGTTAAAAATATTTTACTGGTTAATAACATTTATTTCATCCTTTTTAATGTGCAAAATGTGTCTTATATAGATTTTATACTTAAGACTAAATCAATATAATTTGCTACGTGTAAATGTATGTATCTAGTGTAAAATCTCTGGCTGTACTGTTATTAAATAAATAAATACAGTAGGAGTATTTAGACAGTTGTACACATAGTCTTAAAATTTTATGAAACAATGCAAACCAATGTCTATAGGCTGACTTGATCGGTCAACATCAAGGTCGCACGACTATGTTCCACCTTCGTCGCATAAAGAAAATAGTATAACTGTATAGAAAACAATGTAGAATAAATAAAACAATCCGCAATCTAGTTGGATAGTATAAGAATGGAAATAATTAATGCGTAGACACTCGACGGTGATTCGGTGTATTCTTTCAGCGCCACGAGAAGAGAAGCGCGTCGAATCCACAATGGCCGGCCGCGATGAGTGGCGCGTCGTCCGATTATAGACGGTGGCAATCGTAAAACGGTTTAAAAACAATGCCAAAACAGTAACTGACGTTATACGAATATACAGAACCACGGACATTGAAGCTTCTGATAATAGCTAGAAGTCATTGACATCTTGCGTAATGTGTTTTATAATTATAAATTACGAAAAGTATATTTGCGTTTGAATATTACGATTTACGCATTAAAATGTTAATCGGGTAAAAAGATAAGTTATTTTACATAACGTATTATTGTAATAATTAACTATACAAATGGAATAAAAGCTATTTTTTAATTCGCTAATTTTCATTTAAATGTCGAAAATACTGTCATTGCTTTGTCATATTTCGAATACATCCTTTCATGACTATTTAATTCATACTCTTAATAATACATCGTCGAAATTTGTTTGTTTGAAAATAGGTAATAAATATAAATTTCTCTTTTGTAGCCGCCATCTTGAATCATCTCGAAATAACTGTTCATTGAAAAATATTACCCAACAAAATTAAAAGACAACATAGCGGGCACGGTATTATACAAAAGGTCCCTTGTTTTCCATTTATACTGAATAAACAATAAAGCTATATTACAAGCATAGACTATATAAAACGTCTGGGAGTCAAGGTGAATGGTCGACGAGTCGATGCACCCTGTGCAGAGTTGGTATATGCTAGTTCTGACGTCACGGGTCACCTTGGGCGGTTCGAGGGTTAGTACAACAAACGCTACAAGGTGTAAACCTGGATAAAAAATTTTAAAGAACAATGACGAAATGCTATTAGACGCTCTTCATTTTTATAGTTCTTTTTTTATACGTCCGCCGCAAACATTTTTACAGATTGCTATGATTTTAATGTTTCTTTTTTGTTGTAAATTCGTAATCGATTCTTTACAAAAGTAACTCTAAATTTGGACAAAATAGGGAAACAATGATGTGTTAATTTTTGTACAATGTTTTGTTGGCTTTTTAATTACTGTTGGTTGAATTTTTCGTGGAAAATTATTATTTTGTTTTGCTTCCATTTTGATCGTGCACTTTTGTTTATTAGAGATCGTTTTCACGTAAGTTAATTTTTGTATATTGCCCGAAAAGCGTGAGTACATTTGAATTAGTTTTGCATTTTCGGGCGTTAATTGGGAATGCAATTAAATTATAAAAACTATGCAGGTTTCGTGGCAGCAGAGTGCTCGCTCTGGCATTTGAATTACTCTAGCGAAGGGAAAGTTTGGATTGTTAAAGGTAATTTACACTCGGCCTGTTTTGAAAATAAAGAGTTACCTTTTGGTAGTTTGGAAGTAGGTATTTTATTTTACGTTATAAGTTTTTATATGTATTTGTATTAAATGTCATCGATATTTGAGGTGTATTGGATACATATAATTTATAACATGACTAGGTTAAGGTTAGGTCATACTAAAAATTTTACGAACTTAAGAAAAAAACCGATGTTGAAAGTTAAGTTA
>DWQX01006853.1:0-10816 GCA_018245475.1 Pharmacophagus antenor | reverse complement strand
ATATATATATATATACATACATACAGCACTGGAATGTTTCCCAAGCTAACATCTCGAATCTAAAAAATATCATCACTATATAGTTTGTCTCGTTTACCTTCTGATTCGTACTTCTCAAACAGTGATTCCACAACGATATAATCAAAATATATTATATAGAAATGATCACAGGTCATTATAAGGTTACATCTCTCTTTTTATTTAGCTTAGGTGATCGAAATATTTTTTTTTCAAATACTTGTCAGTAATCATTTGCACGTTTTTATATTGCTATGCAATTATATAGCAATAATTATATATAATTTTTTAAAACATTAATCACTAAATGTACAATAATCACTCTTTTATCAAAATCATTATTAGCTTTGAATTCATTAGTCTGATTAGTTTTAATATTCTTAAAGGATTTCATACGTTTTGTCATATACCATTGGTTTGAAGGTCAAACAGGAACAAATGTGGAATGTACCTTCCAACCAGGTGCCCGTGTGGTCTTTTGTATCTGAAACAATTGTCCACTCATTATCTACCGAGTTAAGGCAACATGTGAAATAATTATTTATTTATTTGTGTAAACAACAAATACCAATGTGGCGGAAACATGAATGAATAAATTCATGTACAAATAAAGGCGACATTAACTCTACAAGAGTTTGCTTCCAGCAATTCTTAGAGGGAAGACAAATAAGGCTATAAAACATGTGTACATAAATAAATCAATACAACAAAAAAAAATAACATTTAGTAGCAGTGCTTAATATAAAATAAGTATTATTAATAGGACGCCCCAGGACATCACATACGAGTATAAAAAATACCTTAAAGTATTGATATTTTGTAAATGATACTTGCTTTTCCGAAGCAATTACAATTTGGTGGACGTTTATTGTATGCAACAATCCAATTGGCCTAAACAACACAACACTTTAATATGTTGTAGTATTAAATCATAAATTGGACCGTACACATATGTTATATCTTGTAACCATGGTACATCTTTTATTTTAAAATAATTTTAAACTTTGCATGAATTAGCTAACTAACCAGAAGCATGTTTAACCTACTAAACGAGTCTGACTATTGTATCTGCCTTTAATGAAATACTACAATCCTTGAGAAAGGCATATTTATCAGCTGTTTTGATACTATTATCAAGTTGCATAAAGGGTATTGCTATAAGTTACTCGACAATGACGTTTGGTCGTTATATTTTTTTATAATTAGTTTGAGATAAAA
Source organism: Pharmacophagus antenor (assembly GCA_018245475.1). NCBI lineage: Eukaryota > Metazoa > Arthropoda > Insecta > Lepidoptera > Papilionidae > Pharmacophagus > Pharmacophagus antenor. The sequence continues at coordinate 9,580 of DWQX01006853.1, read as the reverse complement.
AAATAAACAAATTTAAATTATCACGAATCGGTTAACAGGTTAATGACGCATATATTAATATTGTAAAGCGCAATCATTACATCACAACAACAAATCATAACATCACATTACATTATTCACTTTAACTTTCATTAATAATTAGTTTGAGAAAAAAAATCAACAAATGAATTTTATCACGAACCGGTTAACAGGTTGATTACGCTTATATTATATTGTAAAACGCAACCATTACATCACAACAACAGATCATAACATCATGTTAATTTATTCTCTTTAACATTCATTACATTTCATTTCTCATTGATAATTGATTTATAATAAGAAAATTCGACATTAACAAGCATTAGCTGAGATGTAAAATATTTATATCCCAAAATAAAAATAATTAAATGTAATCAAAATTCCAGAAACAAAAAATACCCAATATTAATCAATGGCAATACTCCCAAACAAGCCCGAAAACACGGTAAAGTCCTTTTTAAGGAATAAAATGCTCTAAAATTAGTAAATCTCAATTGGTACAGTATAAAGATTGCAATAAAGGTAAAACAATGCAATAATCACGTCATGCATTGATATTTTTCAATGTACATTTGTAATAAGTGCTCGGGCTTGCACTGCATGCAAACCCCTGATATTAATAAGGATAACAGGTTAAATACCTGTTTTGTTTACTAAGGTATATTAAAATACTAATTGTTCGTAATTACTACAAACATATTAATAATGAATAACATAAAAAAATCTTTTAGAACTATATTACATTATATACTTTACCATTTTAATTGGACTAGCATTAAAAACGAAAAAGTAATCGCATATAAAGCATTGTACTATTAACTTATTTCTGAGCATTATTATAATTGTGAAAACCAGAGAACTGTATATGGTGGAAGGCATTGGGGCAGGTCCAGCAGTGGTCTGACAAGCTGATAATGATAATGATTATAAATATAGGAATAATTGCAAGGCAATAACAAAAATAAGATTATTTATGTAATAATAATTATCATTTGTATGGATACTTAGAGTAAATTTTTCATTTCCAACAAGTACTTAATAAATATAAAATTATGGTAAAAGTATGTGAACAATAATTGACGCAAAAGTAACAATGGCATGTACAAATAATCTCTCACAGGCAGTAAAACATGTTTCTTTGTTATATCCTCCAAACTTTAGTAGGTGTGTAGTTAATTTCTAAATTATAGCAACAGAAAGATTTTTCCTTCATTGTAAAAACTATCAAAACAGTATTTTGAACTGTTGTAGTAGTATCAGCAAATAAGGAATACCACACTAATACTTAGTGTTCTATTTGTTCTTGGTGTTCTGCAAAATTTCATCATGAATGAAAAATACTAACATATCTCAGAGGAAGTGCAAACATACTGTATGTATCAAGTAAAATTAGCGCAATATCCAATTATGAGATAAAATCTAGTTAAAAATAAAAATGAGTTTTCATAAGAATGAATGTTGCAAATATAATAGAAATTAACAGCACTCTATAAAATTCATTTTAAAGTAGACATTTACTCTTTAATTAATGAGGAAAATACACACATTATGTAATAACATAGGCACAACGAAAATAAGGAAATCAATTCGCTACAATTATTAAAAAAAAATTATAATGAAAAGCTTGTAACTTTATTAGAGGAATATACATAGCAAATTACTTCAAATTTGATTAGTATGACAAAACTAGTGTTGTAAATATTTTGCCATTTCAGACATAAACATTCATAACACATAAATCATATCAAAAACGTACACAGAGCTCGCTCACAGTTTAAATTACGCGCAGCGGAAAATATATGAATATTTAAAGATAATATAGATATTGCATTAATCAAATTGAGATTTATATACATACTTTATTTGTCTTTAACTGGCGTTGCGGGCTTGACCGGCTGCGGTGTAATGGTAATCTCATCGTTGATCTTCAGGGGCTTGAGCATAGAATCATTAGACTTGTTAGGCGTGATCTTGCTCTTGTCCATGACACGTTTGGCGACAACGCTATGCGCTGAATACACGTGGTTTTCAAACTGTTTGTACATGCCAAAGGTTGCTGTACAAACTGTACACTTGTAAGACAGGTGAGCCGGCTTCAGCACCAAATTGTGATCGCGGGTGACGTGATTGAGCAACTTCCACTGGTACACCTAGAATGGAAATATTTTGGCCCATAAATATTATCTTTTTTATAGATAGAGTAAGCAAACGAGCATGCGGTTCACTTGATAGAAAGTGACCACCGTCACCGCAACACTCGTGGAGTCGCAACTGCGTTGCCCTCCATTAAGCAAGGAGAAGGCTTTATCCTTTTCTTGACTTTCTATAAGTATTAGGTCTAGTCTGAGTTGTTTATTAAACAGTCATCATTGTTTAAAACAGCAAATATACATTGTTTTTATTATGATTTTTAAATGAATAATAACTTTTTCTATACCTTGCCATTCCTAGAACAATTTTTTTCTGGTGTTAAAGTTTTTTAGCAACAGACAAACACCTCTTTTTTTTTTGTTATCGCTGGGGAAAATGCATTAAGCATCCTCTCCCGCTAGGGGACGGGAGGGGTATGTGGGACTCCCGGTTGCCCGGTATACCCACTAAACAACCCAGCGGCACTCCCGCATCGCCTTTGGTGGCGGGAAACTGGAAATCCGTAAGCCCGAACTTCCAGCTCAACAGACAAACACATAGCTCAATATCACATGATATTAAATAACAGTAAAGCCATGCATGGTTAAGTTAAAGGTGGTGGTAATTATTCAAGCTGATTAGATAAAATTCTACCACTGTCCAATTCCTACATTCATATGGCCCCAGAATCGAATCAGGGATGCCACAAGTCAGTAAAAGGAGAAAATTATTGTATACAACACAAGAACAATGTATTGTAATGCACAACTTGAACACAATGAACAAAAATTGCACATTTGCTTTTATTCTGTTATACAAAATAGGATAAAGGTGGTTGTTGCTAGTTTCCTATTTTAATAGAAAATGTTTAAAAAATAATTATTAATTATAAATAATTCATTTAAAGACGAAATGACAAATGTTTTACAACAGGAAAATTACAAGCAGTTTAAATAAATCATGATCCTCACCCTTCCACATACTGGACACCTTCCAGCATCTTTCCCTTTGTTTGCAGCTTCTTGCATGGAGCTAGTAACCAGGCCATGTGAGCCCAGTAAATGTCTCTCTAATCCCTGATCAGTAAAGAACCTGTAAAAAGATTTTAATAAATTTAACAATCGTTTAAGCATTTCGTGACCATTTTATTAAATGAGTAACATTCACTTAAACATAAGAAGTCATTAAAGTGACTTTAAAAAAAATATATTTTACGGATTTATTTAACCCTATCGTTTCAAGTGCTTTACAGCATTCATGGTAGACAAGAATTAAGGATATCATAGTAGAGTAATTTCAGTGATAACTAATATTGTTTTAATGAATAGTTAATATTAAAGCGATAATATACGCAAATTTTAATTTTATTAATACATGGAACAATTTAAAAAAAAATGGCAACACATACAGGATATTTGTCTTACAGCTGCCTCTCAACTTTTGCCTCACACACTCATAATGCTGTTTATTCAATGACAATATTTTCATACTTTCTTCATTGCATAACACAATAATTCTTCCAAATAACTATTATGTGTGCTTACTTCACAAACATTCATAAATAATAAGCAACAGAAAACGTCCAGCTTGCAGCTCCAATAAGGATAGTAGAGATTTGTTTCAAAATTTTTTTTACAGAGTAGTAAATATTTGTTATTCTGAAGCATGTCAATAAATAAAATTGTTTAGAAACCTTAATTGAACTCTAAAAAAGAATCTCATCAATATTTTTTTACAAGTAAAAACTTTAGATCTTTATGATCACTAACTTGTCACAAAATAACACTTGTTGATATTAATATTTTGACACTGAATTGGTCACCTGAGTTTTTTTTAACAACTGATTAGTTATTTGACAGTCAAAATTATGTTTTCTAGAATGTTTATAAAAAGTTGATATCTATAGAACCACAATAATCACCGAAAGGTATAAAATTAAGTAAAAAATGAGTGAAATTATTTAATGATATTCACCTGCACTGACACTTTTGGCAATTAAGTGGTGGCCTGTTGTAAATCATCTTTGGGTGTATCTTGACCTTATGAATCCAATGCATGTGATTACGTAACTGCTCCAAGTCCTTTATGTAACCGTCGCAAATCTCGCAAATGACGAAGGTATTTTTGCTCTGGTGAGCTGGTTGGGGCTGAGTAGGCTGGGGCTGACGTGGTAATGGAGTAATGGAGATGGACGGCTGGTGTGACGAAGACCTAATGGTGCCGACATTCTTGCAATTACTCTGGAATAGTATTCAAATTGAATTAAGATATTGTTAAAGAATTATTAACATAATGAATCTGTACAATATTTACATATAGTTTATAACAAATACTTTTTTTTATTTTATTTTCTTTGTATGGGTTATCATTTGACCTAGTTAAGTGATGTTTAGTGATATATAATATATTAGAGACCATGGATGGCGAAGCATGTTTGGCCAGAATACTTCTATCGCATGTATGACTGTAGGAAAATAACAATGCTGCTATAGCGACAGATTTACATTGAAGGTGGTTGCTAACCAGGTGGGTGTAAAAATATTTAACACCATCTTAACATTAGATATAGGCTCAAACATATTTCAGTTTATTAAAATAAAACAGCTCACCGTAACTGGAAAGGGTGTAGGTAATAGCGCGGATGTGTTGTGTCGCAACATAACGCCACCACGGATCATGGGCGACCCGTGCAAAGGGGCCGAGCGTGATGCTGTGGGTAATGGGGAGCGGCCACGCAAACGGAACGCGCCCCCTACATTCACGCAGCCCCCACTACTTGGCACCGTCGCATTCGCGGAGCCCGGCACAGTAGCCGCACGGATGGAACTATTCATCGTACTGCGGTGGAATGCACTTGGATATGTTCCCATCATACTGTTCTTCGATCTTGTTATCTGTTTCATACAATATTTCATTTAAAAACTTTATTAAAATAAAATCTGTGTTAAACAAGTTTAGGCTATTTTTTTTAATAATAAAAAACAAATATTAATTATGTTCACATATCCTATGCAAGAAACTCACTTCACAGTTTTGCTGAATAAACTCAGTCCTATGTGTAGTACTTCTACTCATCACACACAATGTGACACAGACAATGTGATATATCGAAATACCCAAGTTAAAGATGGTAAATAATAAAAATATAGGGAAAAAAAAATCTCTTTTGTTTAAAAAGATTTCCTAATAATTCTCTCTAGACATAAATAATTACAATAGTACCTTTGGTATTTTTGCTGGCGGCTCCCATTCAATAGGTGGAGCCAAATTAAGCTCAGGTTTAAATTTCTTCGAACATGGTATAAGATGTCGAGCAAGCTTGCCCTTGCCATTGTCCTCAAATGGACAGTTAGCACATTGATGATATGCCAGAGCTCTCTCTAACCTTCCCCTTACATTGTGCTCTGCCTCCATATGGTGCAATATATCATGAGGACTTTTAATCTCAAATGTACAATAGTTACATTTATAGACATTATTTTTCATGTGTGGGGTCTCCAAATGATGCGCCATGACAAGATCAGACTCGGACTTAAAGCTACAAAATGAACATTTGTTTTGTTTAAGTCGATATGGAGCATTTTTCTCTTTACTAAATTCTAAATTTTTTGTTAAAGATGCAATAGAACTCTCTGTAGCTCTAGTATTGTGTCCACCCTTTTTCTCTCTATAAAGTTTTCTATTTTGTTGTTTGAGCAAGTCATTTTGTACAAACTCTTGAACAAGATTTATTCCAATATCTATAAAAAAATTTCCTAATGAACAGTCAAAGTAACTGTCTGTCTTTCCAGCTATAACTTTCTCTATAGTTAATCCTGTGACACTTTTTAAGTTTTCATTAGAACTTGTTTTAACTTTTATAACTACTGTTTTATCCTCATCATCATCACTACCTATTTCATCATCAGATTCTGTAGAACTCTCACCATCCCAAGAAGCGTCATCGTCGTCATTCCTGCGACTTTTTCTTTCAGCTGAAAGAAAAAAAGAAATAACCATAACATATCATAACTATTCTATCTGCTACTGAGATTTGTTTTTCCACAAGATGAGATGAGGGTATATATAACCCCTTTATGTTTAAAATAAACATGCTAGTACAACCCACATAAAAGTACAATTGAAAAAAAGGAAAAACAATATAAAGAATTCTAAAAATAACAAATAGACAGACAATTATTTTGATAAATCTGCAATCTTCTGAAAAAACCATATACTTATGTCTAAAACTGATTATTACATCTAATTTTGTGAAAAAAAAATTGTGTGTAACTGTAATTATTCTTCAAAATAAAAAGCCTGTTTTAATTATTTTATTATCACCAGTTCAACTGCAATGGAGATTACCAGGAACAAAAATACATAGAAAAAAAAATTGAAATAACTTTAGGGGTGTCCTAATCCTGTATACACATTAGCATACATTGTTATTTCTACAAAACTTGACCTATATAATTCATATACCTATAAAACTTAACCTTATATAATTCAATAAAACCTGTTACTTTATTATACAAATACCAACATACCTCTCTTGCCATCTTCATTCTTTTTCTTAACAATTTCCCCTTTAGTATCACTTTGTTCCACTTTCTTATCTTCATTTAGATCTTTATTTTCTAATTCCTCTTTTTCCCCTAAAAATTCTTTTGTTTCATTAGAATTTTCATCATTTTTTACCTCTAATGTCATTAGTTCCAGGTCCTTGCCCAAGAGATCCACAAACTCTCTGAAAGGCTTGATCGATGGTTTTTCATATACATATGGTACAATAAAAGATGGTGCTTCAACAACAAACATATCATCTGTAAGTGAGGGTAGGATATTTTGGTTACATGTAGGTTGGGGACTACCTGAAGAAGACCTTTGTGCTGTTGAATTAGTTTTACTGCTTACTGGAGTGACAGAGGTCCCTCGAGCTATGATACTCTGATAAAGGTTTTGGGCACTGATAGCAGAGTTTGAGTTTATAGAATTTTTAATAGGTACTGGTTTACAGGATGCAACAGAGTTTGTATCTATAATTACAACTGTAGGTTCCTTTTTTTGGCAACGAGCTTGGGACACTTTTATTTGTTTAGCAGCCATCTCTACTAATGTTTTTGTGTCATTAATTACAATTGGTTTAGGTTTGCGCCGCAAAAGATCTACAGCAACTACTTCAACATCAGATATATCACCACTATTTTCTTCATCATCATATCTCTTACGTTTTATAGCTCTATTACTGCGACGCAACTGCACCTTATTTTCTGTTAATGAAGTTTTGACATTACTTTCTGGTTCACACTCATCATTATCACTCACTATCTCCTCCACTTCTGGACTTGATGCACCCTTAATACCACCATTTTGATTTCTTTCCTTAAGCAGTTTTTCTGATAAATTTAATTTATTATCTGTCACATTACTTTCAGGCAGTTGAATATGATCATCATCACAATTACCATTGATTATTTTTGAATTTGAACTAACTAATACTTCTGCACATTGTCCTTCTGAATTTTCTTGATGTTCTTTAGCTGAGATCTTTGCAATGTCTATGCTATTTTCTTTAGGACATATGTTATTTTCTGTATTTGGTATCTTCTCACCACATAATTTATCACTAATATTTTCATTATCATTAGTTTTAGAATAATTTGTGTCTTTTTTGACTTGGTTATTCTCACTATTATCATTTACATGATTATTGATATTTGTGCTGAAACAGTCTTCAGTGTCAGGTTTCTTAGATTTTGAAGTAGCGGAGAGGGTTAGCTCTATAGGCTCCTCCATAGTGCCATTCACTACCCCATTCATCTTGAAACCAAACTACATTCCATGTGGCTCCTGCCAAAAGAGAAATAATTAAACATTTGATTTCAGTCTACTGCTCTGGGGTGATTTATAACATAAATATAATTATGACTGTAAAGAAAACTCCAACATATGAAAATATTATGACCAGCTTCAAAGATTTTTTTTCATCCTTAAAATCTGAAAAATATCAGTAAACATTTTAACTCTCTCAAATAAACAACAGTAATATTGCCACATGAAATCTATTATAGTAATAATATGTCATAATATTGATAATACTGATAACCTCTAACAATCAAAAACTTTTATAATTATATATTAACAGGAACATTGTAATGAATCGTTTTAAAATTGAATTATAAAACATTTCTGTACTTTTATGACATTTGTAAGCATAATTTTAATAATTATTATATGGAAAGTTTAACAAAAATTTGCCTTAAATGCATTATTTTTACAGAGGCAATACTATTTGTCGCAATAATTACATAATATAAACAGATAAAATCACATTATCAAGTTTAGTTTAATCAATGCCATTAATTTTAGACAGTGCATTAAATTTGGATTGTAAACATTAAGTACAAATAAATCTATTCATTCATCAGAAGAGATTGTTTTCATAGCTACCTTTTAATGCTTGTTATTGCAAAATATATTTATATAATTACATTTTGTTTTAATTACATGCAGTTTTCATTAAAAATTATGCTAAAGTTCATTTGATTAAATAAAAAAGCAATTCAAATCGAATAATTGTTGCTGTCAAAAAAATGTTTATTTTGACAGCAACAATGATTCCAGATTTTTACCGGTATTTCAAGCTCTGTGGACAAGACGCAAGCAATCAAAATGGCGGTTCCATGGTACAACTTCGTAAAGCTACGTGTACATATCTAGGTACGGCATCATAGGTCACGTTGCTAAAAACCTTTTTGGACCTCGCAACTTTTTACAAATTTCATTGTTGATTCATTATTACTGATAAAAACATCACAACAAAAATAATTACTCATGCACTTTCGCTCAATTTTGCAGAATAAAAACACTAAAATTTTGTTTACCAATCAATTTACACAATGCTACCCATGAATATTATTTTTTTAGCACTAGTTAAAATATAATCAAACATTTTTCATTTCCTTGGAAAGGTAAACAATCAATGCCGGTATATAGACCCCTCATACCATTTAAATTATATGGTAATATATCGCCTTATAAAATTATACAGCATACTAAAACAATAAGCAAATTCAAATACTCTACCCAATTCCGTTTGTGGTGCGCTGTTGGAAAGCCTCCTATGGTACTCGTTCGACGTTCACTAGTAAGTAACTTGACTACTACAAGGGTAGCACATTTATCCCACGAATATCCTATTTATATTAAGACATTACTATTTCAAATAATAATATTATACACTCAGTGTAGAGCAAACGAACTTATTATAATCTTATAAATATTAAAAAAATTGGGGACAGTGCGACATGATCACTCGCCACCGCACAAACAATATGGCGACGGAGTCAGTCACGTGACTCTACGAACAGCGCACTCTACCTACGTCGATAGTCGAATTAGGCTAAAAATGTACATAATATATATATAAATTCATATATATATATAT
>DWQX01006852.1:0-10818 GCA_018245475.1 Pharmacophagus antenor | reverse complement strand
CGATAAAGCTGTAATAGTCACTATGACTAACAGCATTTACTTCACCGAATCCAGCAGCAGCAGCAGCAGCAGCACTCATATTGCCTGGCAATCGAAAACGGGACATTCGCGCAAGCGGTAAACCAAGGCACCACGAAAGCAGTCAATAACATATGTGACGTATCATATATATAATATATCTGATATAAAATATTATACAGAATAATAGAATAAGAATGCATAGTAATGCATAATACATATTTCGTACTAAGGCATTAACATGCGTATAAGTGGGGATATGCCACATATCACCAAGTTTAAATATTGTATCACTTTATAAAGTGTTTTCTGTAGTGAAGAACTACGTTTGGGACTTTATTTTCTGTTTGAACCACATGTTTCATCATTACATTGTATATATTAAAATAACAATAATCAGGGTTTTATTGTCACATCATACCGTTTAACTTCTCACCTATAAATTTCATTTTATATTCCAGGTGGTTATGGTGCATAATACTATTTTTTACAACGACCTCATCTGCCAGCGATGGATTATTCGGATCTAAATTTCCAAACGGTGAGTAAAAATTGTTACATTTCTTAAATCATTTTAATGTAATGCAACTTATAATTAACATTAAATGGGCTTTTCGTTAACAGTAAACACTCTGAAACCCGAATCTGGATGAAATGAACATAGCACAAAGAAATGCAACTATTGTACATTGCCATTACTTTAGATATGTACTCTTTACTTTATAAATTTTAGTGATTTATTAAACACATTTTTTTTAATTAGGTATGTACTGTATTTAATTCTTAACTTTTTCTAGGGTTGGTCCATCAAAATGACGGGTCTGGTAAATCTATTGTTAATAAATTTTTCTTAATGATTGCACAATCTCTGCTCCTATTTCTATCTCTGAGCAATGTTGTGTATACTACATACTTCTGTTTTAGTAGGCGTCATATATATAATGAATTATAGTACCTTATGTCTCAAGTTGAATATTGTGTTGTGATGCTTTACAGTAAACTCTGTGTATATAAGTGACTTGAGCATATCTTGATGCTTTTCGTTGTATTTTTTATAATACTTATAATTTTTATCTAGATTGAAGGCACAATGACTCAAAAAATTAATTTAAACATATTTTTAGTAATATATAGCTCCCATAAACCCGTTTTATAGAACCTTTAATTAGAATTGTAACATTATTGCACATACAAATACGCTTAAATTTGATTTAACTAATAGTTATCGTTTAGTAAATATCGGTAGCTTTGTGGTTGTGAGTGTGCGGTAAAAAGAATTTATTAAAACATTTCAAATGTCTTTAAACAGTTAATATGTGGTGAGGGTGCGTCAGTTATCGTAAATTTAATTAACAAATGGTCTTTATAATAACACACGCCTTCATCGTGTAGTTTGGTAATTGTTCACACATTTACTGGGAATTGGCTTTCATAATTATAAGGGACGTAAGTTTATTAAAAAGTGTTATTAATTTTATAGCTATTTTAATTTAAAAAAAAATTAATAGGTGTTTATTATGGCTTAAAATAAATTCATTATAAAAAGTATAATCTATCGACATAAAAAAAGTTTATTTTACTTGGTACTATACATTTATTTTACGCACTTTGTCTAATAAAATGATCATTAATGAATCGTTCTTCGTTAATACACTTACTTTTAGCTATAAAACGTCCAAAACATTTTCTAAATACGAGTTAAAGAACACATCATTATAATGGAACTTATAGCTTTTTTAATGTTTATATTGTGGAATAAATGCAAATATGAGTCTCCCTAATACCGCATAATACACTTGTCTTGTAACAGGCGTCCATATATCAGACAAAGTAGGGTGAGAAAGCTATGGTTTGTGTATCTGTGCTATTTCAAACTGTATGTAGATGACATATGTTATGATATTATTCCTTATGACACTTCGAACGAGTTAATGCGACGATCAAATCTAAAAGTTTAATATATAGTGTTTACTATCTTTGCCAGACTATCATATATTAAATAAAATAAAATATTTTTTTTATAAAAAAAGTGTCTAAACAAGGAAAAAAACTCATGGTGATATATAATACCGTATTGTTTGTTTCATCACTTACGGACTAATATTTTACCACGATTTCACTCGGTGATAAATCTAAACTATTCTAAATATCCATATTCTTATATAAATATGTGAGCGATATCTTCTTCATGAAGTTAGTGACACCTTAAGGATGTCTCGCCACCTAGTTATTTAACTAACTACAGTGAACGTCAAACCCCAACGCAGCAGCATATAAAATATATGTAAAAAATCTGTTGATGTACTATTTAATACAACTTTCCAGATAGCAGTTACAATTACGCCTGATATTATTTACATATACGTCGAAGATGTGATGATAAAAAATACTAAAACATTGTACATCTAGTCACCTTTTACTTACGAAAAACTATTGTATATCAAATATCCATTTAGTCACTTACGAACTACAATATCACAGCAGAGTTCTTTAAAGAAAGTTCTTTTTCATATTAATACTACATAAGATATGATCAAAAATGTAGTATGACATATCTTTTGGATAAAATATTACTCTTAAATATACATCGCTCCATTTAATCCGCTTAAAGAGATTTCATAATATCAAATGACTGCAATGAATATTAAAAATTAGACCTTGGGAATATGCGAGAAATCTGAAATACGTGCTTCTGAATTCCAGACATTCCCGAATACGACTTACTTCGAGCGATCGGCGTGCCATTCAGTAATCCGAAAACTCAATACTTCGACGAAGGCCTCGACGGATTTCCTGCATACGGCCTCAAGCCGGGCTCGGATATCAAGTCGCCGTATAGACTTTTCATGCCTGAAAAGTTGTATGCCGAATATTCGATAACTGCAACCGTTCGGCCGGCCAACAAAGATGGCGGATTCCTCTTTTCTGTTGTTAATCCTTTAGAAACGGTCGTCCAGCTGGGCGTTCAACTCATACCTTCGGGTCCCGGGCTCACGAATATATCTCTATTGTACACCGACGCTAACGTTTACGCATTATCGCAAACAATAGCTTCATTTGTGGTGCCATCTTTCGCGAAGAAATGGAGCCGATTCGCTTTGAGAGTGACCACAGATAATGTTACGCTGTTTTTAAACTGTCACGAGTTTGACACGGTTACAGTGAAGAGGAATCCGCTTGAGCTGGTCTTTGATTCGGCATCAACTTTGTATGTTGGACAGGCTGGCCCCTTGATCCGTGGCGCTTTTCACGTAAGTAATTAATTTATTACATATACATTAATGTAAAAAACAATGATTTGAAAAATTTATTTAAATTATTTCTAAATGAACTATAATGTTATAATACATTTTTATAAATAATATTTTTACCAATTTATGTAACAATTTCATTCTATTATTTTTTTTTTCAATATGTTTTTATTACAGTATTTCAACGCGTCGCAATGTATCAAATATATTTTATAGATCGTTAACGAAATTAGAGTACAATTAGAAATGTTCTATGAACTACTTATTACAACATATCTGTTACAGGCTTTGCTAAACTAACTTATCTGGCGGAAAGTTCTGGAAACTAACGATCTAGTTTAGCTGGCAACAATTAATCGGTTATTTGATACAAACATAATACGTCTGTCATGTTTATAATTTATAAAAATAAATATAGCACGAAACAAATTTTTATCTTTAGGAAATCAGTAAGGATATATTTATATTATTATAATTATGTAAATCTTCATTAAACTGTAAATTACAGTTCAGGTGGGCAATGAAATAAAATCAGTGCTACTAAATTATTCCTTTACATAACTAACGAAAACAACAGTCACCATATGGCAGCTATTCAATTTAAGTGTTACAATTTTTATAAATAAATAAAACTAAAGCATCTGAGCGATAATTAAAAATAAATAAAATAAAAATTGAAGTAAATCTAAAACATTTCGACTCCCTCCACGGCGCAATAGTTTACCACATGCCTTGTAACGAAATCTCGGATCTAATGCTCGGGCCACAGGAGTATTGGAATCCGAACGGTGGTTGGTTTTTCTCACCATGCAGCTTAACTCCCATCACGAATTTTTTTGCCGAAAATTTGCTGTCATAACAGCACTGCTTTTCTGGTAGCCATACGTGTGAGAGCCAGAAGTATTATGGGCAAGTACACTTCTCGATCTACAACCTCAATAAAATTTAATATCTCGTGAATTCAAGGTAAAATGTTAGTCCATAAGAAAAAAAAACTTATCATCACTTTAACTTCTTGATACTTAAAATGCTCTATAGCTTCAATGGCTCCATAGTCGTATTAGAAGTTTAAATCATTCAGATAACGCTGTGACGGTGATGCTATATTAGGTAAGTAAAAGTCCTTTATAGAAATATTTAAGAATCTTTAGAAAAACGTATGCTTTGACATATCGGCGACATTAGTGAAATTTGTAATATGGCATTCATAATGTGATCACTTACCATCAACGAGTTAAGTGCTTGTGACGACTATACCCCTCATTGAGTAGTACGATCCATGAAAAAGACACACTTCTACAGACTTGGTACTATTACCAGGTTATATATAAACGATAATTATGATAAGTTACACGATTTGATTTTTAGTACACACGTTTGTACGTTATTTTTTATTTATTTACATAATTAAGTTTAAATAATAAAAATTGTAAACTATCACGACACAGTTAACTGTTTAAACGGATATGATGATTATATAATAAAACAAAATTCAAAAAACAGGTAAAAAAAACACAATATAGTTAAATAGCGAAACGCTGATAATCTTAAAACAAATGAACAGATTTTTTTTTAGTTATAAATAAGAATTCTCTAGAACAAGTTACCTCACAAACAAACAAAAAACTTAACTAGGTCCTGCCGCTTGGGAGCTAGGAGCTTTTTCAGACAGTGTTACTGAAAACACACAGAAAAACATTTTAAATTCTGAAAACAACTATTTATATCGCAAATTAAAAAAGACACTAATTAACTTTATTGCTTTAACTTAAATAGAAAATTAAATGTGAAATAATAGGATATGAAAATAATGGTCTACAAGCGACACCATTTATGTCTATGTCACACTTTCAAATAATTCCTTGCATAACCAACTAGGACCTACTAACCCAAGCAACGCATCATAAATTATAAGGGCGTTTGCATTACAAATATTCCTTTATTTCCGACCCATTTTGTGTACTATTCTCTCATAAGGCTGTTTTCTACTTGTATATAAATGTAATAACTAACAATTTTTTTTTTAATGTTGTAACATTGTGTAATGTAAAAAAATTTTTGTAATGTTGTAACTAAACAACTTATTTCGGTATATTTGTACTAACTAGATACTAACCAGCGCTTTTATAAGTAAAAAATAATTAATTAATTGTTTATTCATCCTTCTTACATTGAATTTTAATTTTCTTAAAATATCAAATTTTATTAAAATATCAATTTGTTATCGCTTCAAAATGAAAACTTTGTAAAGATTTCCATGAACCTAGTGTTAATACAATAGTCCAAAATTTCGTATAAACTTTAAGGTAAGAAACTCCTGTCATTATATAGTTTCATAGATACTTAGAGGTATTTCTTTATTAGAAACTTGATTCTTTTAATTACCCCTAATAATATTTAATTGATATACAATGTATATATAATAATAATGAATTTTCGAATTTTGTAATTTGAATTTAATCATCGATTTTGATAAAGTAAGTTTAAAACAACATCAAAATCAGGTAAAGACGGTTTGTTTAAAAGAGGCCCCAGATATAAATCCAGGAGATCTAACAGAATATGAGTCGGGAACTAAGAAACAGTATGAAGATTGATATTCCGACATTTCATAAGATCAGAAAATTTATATTTTCATATTATTACATATCTGTAGGTGTCTGGGTTTATTTCATGTATTTAAGCATTAATACTATTAACGTAAGTAATTTTTCATGGATATGAATTACTGCTTTAATATTATTTGACTTACAATTGCCATTAATTGCGTCAAAATGTACACATAATATTTTCAGTCATCTTTTTTTCATAACATTTTATTGGATACTTCCAAGAAGGAATACCTTTCTCTGATACTTAAAGAATAGCAGAGTGGAATATGATTAAATAAATTTGATCAAAAACCATATTAAAAAAATATTAATATCATAAATACGAATATTAATCATATTTTTTTTTGTAATTTACTTTAGACTCTGAAAGCATTAGAGAAATGTACTTACAATTAATTGCTCTAAAGATTGTTTATTTTATTTTGTTACGAACAGATACTCTTACTGTCTTACTAAGTTAAGATAGAACCGTAACGTTTATTTTTACCGCGATGCATAAAAACGTGTGCAAGCATTACTTTATTTCAGTATAATGACCGTTATAATTAGAGAAGAGACTTTTTATTTCGGGGATAATGGTGTTTCCAGATCACCGTTCGGAATATAACCGCAACTTGTATTAAAAGTAGTGAAATGACTAAGATAATGTGACATCCCATATCTGGAGGCAAAAGTACAGAACAATAACTTTATAACTAAGAATCGTATGTCTTACCGTTTGTAAAAAGCTCTGCTGTATTAAAAAAATATAACAAAGAATACTCTTAAAGAAACAAACGAAACGCCTAAAATGCCAATTGTATTAATGTCAAAAGGAAACGGATAAGAAAAATTCTGTGTTACTCCAGTGTAAACGCGTTGTTATAAAGGGTGACAGGCGATGCGTACGATTTCGTCCCGTCCCTTTGTAGACAAAAGCCTTTCTAGTGAGAAATAAACAAAATTCTAGCGTCGTGAATCCGATTAACAAAACAAGAGCAACAGTGTTAAGGTTCGCATGAAGATAAATATCCTTATAAACACATTTTTCTAACATTGTACTCTACAAATGTTTCGTAACCGTTATATTGTTCCATAATAAGTTGTTCCCAAACATAACATTTTAAAGTTTTTTACCGTTTTTAATAATTCTTGTAATAAGTTTACGTTAAAAATGAAGTTGTTCGAACTAAGTAACGCAATTTAATAAACTCTAATCAATTTAATATGTTAAACCTGAAGAAACTTTTTACATTCTGTAAATATTTTTTTAATAACAATGATACACTAATAATTAATAATAATTGTAAATAACATTTATTTATTTTTTAATTTCTAATAACCTCAGTCTTGAAAATATTATTTAATTCAATGTAAGACAGTAGATCTCATAGAGATATGTAATGCAAATTGAAGCTGCCTCTATCGAAACTGTCATAAAAATTTTGTTTAAAACTTGTTTTAAACTTAGAAATATCGTCGGCTCGGATGCAAAATGGTAACAACAAAGTTACAGTTAAAGTAGGGTAACCTACCTTAGTCGCAAAGTTAGCTCTTCGCCCAAGTTACTTTAGACCGCAGAGGTTTCAGCTGAAGAGGCGAACCTCATAGCGCAAAGATTGAATGACTGATGGGGCAGAAAAATCCTACTTTAGTGACCACGTATTGATGGACAGCCATGAACCAACTACTTGGGGGGAAAAGAAGAAAACCATTAGATACTGATGACACCAGACTGGCTGCGTTTAAAATCTATTGAGGGCAACTATTTTCAGCAATGATAAAAAGTAATTAACACAGAAATTCTTGATCTAGGAGAATTATCAAAATATTACATAAGTACTATACTTTGTAAGTCAATTCATATTTTTCCTTTTTCGAATTCCATACTCAAAGTCTGAAATTCGCAGTCTTTTACTGACACTTCACCGTCCGTCTGTCTGTCTGTCAGCGGGCGCTATCTCATATATCGTAATAGTAAAAAGTTGAAATTTAACAGATTGTGTATTATTATATGTTGTATTATTATATGTTGTATTATTATACATTGCCACTACAAGAACAAATAATAATATTACAAAGGATGCTAAAACATAATAAATTCTTTACTTAAACCAGCTCCATCTACTGAGTGTCAATGGCATTTTTCAATACGTGAGAAGTAATTAAGATTTAATAGCTTTTACAACTTTTTGCCTGCCTTGTCTACGAATTCTGTTTACACTACACGGAACCCTTGGCATTGCGAGTCCGACTCAAACTTGGTTGTTTATTGAAGTAGCTTTTATAATCGCCTAAAAAGTGAAATAGATCAAAATGAATCATTTATTATTAATTTAATTTTATAGTCTAGTAATTAGTGTAAAAATTTATTATAATTATTGACTAGTCAATAATTACCAGACTTAAGTAAAATATCTATATTGTCGCTGACCACTTTCCTTTGATATTAGTATTATCGATTTTAAGTGCAGAAATATCCATGAAACTGATAAAAATCTCATAAACTGTAAGAAATAATAATAAAAATTTAAAACAATTTAACAAATTGTTTTGAGGAAAACAAAAAATAAAAGTAAATTAAATACTGCTCAGACGACTGGGAATTAGTACGCCACAAACAGGATCACATACACTCCAAAACACAGATGGAATGGTTTGAAATAGCGAACCTACGAAACGAATAGAATGTTTCTGTTTTGGTAAACTATAGTTCTGCCTGTTACAACAAGACGGTGGTAAGGATTTCGATATGGCACAGTATTGCTCACATTGCACTGATATTTAAAATGAGATCATAATAAATTAAAGTCCCTTTCAATCTCAACAATAATATACATATACAACTTTGTTTGCCTTCGTACACTAATGGTTTACCAGCTCGCCTTATAACACGAACGACAAGAGTTCGATTTCGTGTAGTTAAGTATGGATAGTTATAGTTTTACGAAGCAGTCTGGCTAGCTATATCCCTCAATGTCTATCTGTCGCCGTAACAGCATTGCTGTGTTCCGGCAGTCATTCATATGGGAGACAAAATGATTCTGAGCGAATATGTTTCATCATTTACGGCCTTATTATCACAAAACATCAGGTGAAATCGTGGTAAAGTCACATAACAGATAAAATTGATATTTATTTAGTCGGCCTCTTTTTGCGTATGTGTTTTAAAACAGATTTTAAATTTCTTAGAGTGATGGTAATAGATGACTTTTTAGATAAAACTCGTCAGCGTATACGTCCCACCATATTCAAATATGCATGCTCCAGGAATTGAATACGCGCCTCTGCCTCTTGTTCCAAACGCCCGGAGCCATGAATCACTCTAACGTATAATAAGAGCCCTTTGTGTATACGTTGCGAGTAATATACATTGAAAACTCAATGATTAGGTCTTCGCTCACATTGGCTATGTATGTTTTATTCAACAATGAAAAATTTTATATGAGCGGTAAACTTCCGAAGTAAAGTTAAATAAAGAATAGCAATTTTAGCACGGACCCTTTGCGTCTTGGAATAAATTCATAAATATTTGAAGCGTTAACATCGAGAAATGTTATATCCGATAGTAACTACATAACGACCTTTTTGATTTACTTTTGCCGTACTCATAAATATAAGTACGAACAAGTTTTATTTTGTTAAATAACCTTTTTAAAAATAATCTTTCCTAAACAATAGTTTATAGTGATTTATATATCAATAGTTTATAGTAAATAGTTATGCACATATAATAATTGTCAAACAATAATAAGGCTCACAGGATGAAATAATAGGAAAGATTGATTTTGCACCGGTAAATAATATCAGCTGGAACAATCGGGTTTTTTATTTTTCTTCTTATTATTGGTTTGATTTTCTGTAACCAAACGTTTTGAAAACGTTTTTCATAAAATAAAAATTTCCATTGATGCTATATTTATATGTATGAATATTTCCCTTAACTTAGATTACGAAAAAGCTTCAAAGTCTGAAGTAGTTTTCACCCGTGTTCTGTTCAAAAAGCTTCATTTAGTCTTTCTTATAGTGCTAAGTTCTTTTTTATACTTTATTTGTTGGAAGTTAAGGTTTAACTTCGCGTTTACCTTAAACATGCATGCATAATTTATAATGCTGTAGTGACGTAGTCATCGACGTGAAGTTATATGAAAAAAGATAGTGAGCTAAATTGCCGATGTTTTATACATATATAAGATCTTTTAAGACAAATCCAGAATGCTAAACGCTATTGCGATTGCTTTCTTATATTTTTATTAAAACAAATATTCAACTTATGTACATCTTACAGCTATAATATATATTTTATTCG
This sequence comes from Pharmacophagus antenor, assembly GCA_018245475.1. Classification (NCBI taxonomy): domain Eukaryota; kingdom Metazoa; phylum Arthropoda; class Insecta; order Lepidoptera; family Papilionidae; genus Pharmacophagus; species Pharmacophagus antenor. The sequence goes on along the minus strand of DWQX01006852.1, from coordinate 649 downwards.
TTTGTTTTAAATAACGTTATTTTTTATCAAAGTGAGGTAATACTTAATCTTATTTTCACATGAAATTAAATGACAATTAGGCCGCAGATTGTGAAGCAAGCTCACCCAGAATACTCTGACTCTCATGTGTCTGCCATAGCACAGCAACACTGCCGAAGCAGTTGCACTTTTACAATGCTCATGTGACTACAAAATCGAACCTAGTACATCCGTATTGCAATGCATGCGTGAAACTACTGCGCCACGGAGGCAGTAACGTTATATTACATTACCGTTCCATTAAAATGCTGGTGCAATCATATTAAAATGTAGCCTTGTATGAATTAGTTGTCATTTTCGCCTTCCTTTAATCACAAACACCAGGAGTTCTTAATACCATTAAACTTTTACACCAGTAGAGTGCGGTGACGGTAACATGAATAACAAATAAACATTTTTTTGGGGATTCACCCCATATTATTCAATCAGGGGCAATTTACACAAATTAGAGGATTACACGAACATTCTTTTTAAATATTTTTCTGCAATAAGTGACGCAGTTTTCTTTACTTTGTGTATAAAATTATTATTAAAAATATTGGTTTCCTATAAATAATAAAAATGAATTTTGAGGATTTTGAAAGTAGTGAGAGTTAATTAGATTTTGAAC
>DWQX01006851.1:0-10821 GCA_018245475.1 Pharmacophagus antenor | reverse complement strand
TTGACATTTTTAATGATAACAAACAAAGCTAGTTTAGAAAAAATCTTTCCGCTATCCAGAATCACTCTCTGTGTTAAAGGATTAGTGGCAAACCACTGCCCGAGGGAAGCAGTCAAAGTAATCTATCATTTCTACCATAATAACAACGGTAGTGGTGATAAGATTCTGAGTAGCATTTCGATGTCATCACTTTGAATAAAAGGTTAATACTTCGTTGTAATTTTAATGGAAAGGTGAGAAAAAATGTTGACTCCAAAAGATTAAATAGGCAAAACCACAACAAGTCATATATAAAATAAATGTAATATACATACATCATTTTGATTTATGTTTCTCTTATACACACAGAGTGCGAACGAAAACTTGTAATAAGATAAATAAATATATTTCGCGACTTGAGTCAATGCCATGTTCATTACGATGTTTTGGGTGGCTTCATGACTCATCCCCAACGTTTGACCCACTATGACGCCTTTGAAATAAATACACAATAATATTTCCACACTGATATTTGACTACCTAAATAATCTTACTTATTTGAGTGGACCTGTGATCGATTCACTTTTTTATTGGCAATGGGCCAAACATTGACTACAATTTGACTTAATGTTAAGTGACGATATGGCCGTAGCGTTGCGACTGTCAATAGGCGACGTTGATCATTTTCCTTCAGATGAATCTATCGCTGGCTTACTTACTCTTCCTATAAAAAAAACTGGTGAAGCCTGTTCGCTCAGAATAATACTGGCTCTAACATGTGTGATTAGTTTGGCGGCAGACTGATATCGAGGGAAGTAACCAGCTGGTAGTGATTTTCCAAACCCGCTTCTACCATACAAACTCCACTCATGTCGCCGCAGCAAACCACTGCGCCACGAAGGCATTTAAAAGTTCACTTTTATAGTTAAATTAACAAGCGATGAAGTTTTCAAACGGCCGGTTTTTATTTGAGATTTTTCTTTGAAACGATTTAGTTGATTGGGTGTTTTTTTTTCTAATTGCTATTAAAAAATCTGTTCATCTGTTTTTCAAGTTTATTCACTCCATTCAAGTCCTTCAAAGATTTTATTTATTATTAAATAATAATAAGAGTTTAGTCTTAAGAGATTTTGGTTTTAGTGCATATTCACTGCAATATTTATATTAAACATAAATATTATACATCATAAGCTAAAATCAAAAATTTTCTACTTATACATTACACGAATAAGAACCGTGTCCATCTGTTCCAGCCATTTTGTATAACGTAACAGTTTATCCATAGCGGCGGCGAGGGGGAGCGGGGGGAGTGGTCGTTATTGCCAAACATTTCTCAGGGACGGAGTGCTATTTGTTTCTATTACTGGAGTAGGCCAGGATAAATTGTTCCTTCTTTGAAATTTCATACGTAACGTTACACCTATTGATCTTTTATTCCAATTTATGTTCACAGCCAGAAGGAACGGGTTAATAGAGTTCACCTGGGCCTCATCTGTGCGATTATGGCCTTTATCTGTGCCATATTTTTCTTAATATTTCACTATAAAATAAAATGTATACGAATTTTGAATTCTATAACAATTGTCACTTTATTGTTAGACACAACGGCGTCGCAGTTTCTATTATACATTGACTAATAGTTTTGAGCGATAGTGCTTCACCTTTGTCGCCATCGTGGTCATTTATACCATGAAATTGAAGCTGAAATGGTAACTCGCAGTTGTAAAATGTATATATTATCACTAATTGAGATTTATCTTAAAGTAATGAAGGTCGTTCACCCAATGGTAGGGGACACTATTCACTGAAACATTTGAGCACTACATCGGAGTTAATAAATTGGGCAGCCCTGCAGAGGACACGGATAAAGGTGTCTGTTAAATTATATTAGGGACAACGTAATATCCTAAGTCAAGGCGGTCAATTATTTTCATAATCTGTATTACTTTTTTATAACTTAATTTTCAAATATAATAGAAATTATACTCAATATTGCACTGTGTCTGTTTAAACTCGTCTACACTTATAACATTTAAATTTCCACATAGTTTTAGAGCAGAAAAACTATGTACAAGCAATTGCTTCTTGGCGTTAAGTTTCCTAATTGTAATTTCGAATTTATAAGTAGATTGAATTGTAAACGACTGTTTTTGATCAATCTTTAAAATGAACCATTAGCAATGAAATATTCTGGTACAGGATCTACTTTTTTTTTTAAGAATATGACCTAGATATAAGTTTTTTGAAAAAAATAAAAAACAACATTTGAAAGCCTATAACTCTAACCTACTTCTCCTCGTAACATCAAGTATTTCCATATAAAAACCTCTCGTGATCGGTATTGCTCTCGACTTTCCGTTGGTGAAATGATCTGTGAAAAAGCATCAAATGGATCTTTTGTCTACCCGTCATAGATAGATAATGTTTTGTAAATTTCTTTCAAAGCCGCGTAACGCTTAGCGGGTTCGGTGTTTAGCCGTGATATTTTAAATATTGCAACACCACCGTTAGGCATTGGTACTGCTATGAGACAGGGTGCTTGTGTTACTTCGCTCTTATAAAAGATATTACTAATTTCATTAATAACATTCTAATGCTTTATTAAACAATTAGAGCCTGCATCCTGAACTTAAAGTTGTTGATTATATATAGCACAATTTATACAATGATTAATATTAAATATATCCCCTGTGGCGCAGTGGTTTACCGCATGCCTTGTAACACAGAGATCCCTGGTTCGATTTCGCCTTCGATTTACCATTAAAGGAATTCAAGATAGTGAGTGCACCTTACTTACCGCCTGATGAGAGATTAGCGTGACCCATCGGTGGGTCACGGGAGCGTGAACGTGTTAATACACGTTTGCTATTTACAAGACGCTAAAGTGAGCGCTTAAATAAAGAATGTAATTTATCACGACAAAGCAACGATTCAGACTGAAGGTTCCAATCTAAGCATATTAAAAAAAGGTGCTTTGACTTTTTAAATTATTTCCAGAGACCAAAAGGGACGTTGCGTTATTAGACACGGGTTTCGGTTCGAAAGGTGGACAGCGTCATAATGAGATACGTGTCAGCGGATAAATTTATGGGGATTTGGGTTATTTCACTACGTATGTAGAGATTACGAATTTGTAAAAGCTTGCTCGTCTGTGTAAAAATATATCATTTATTAATTTATTCATCTATTTAATTCATTCTGATCTAACATAGCTTAAATCGTATTTTTGTACATCTACTACCAATTACTTTTATGAATCTGATAAAACTATATTTAGTTAAGCAATCTTGTTAAGCCCACACATGTAAGAAAAACTATTTTGAGTTAACGCGCTTTAATGTTTTCGATTTAGTTGTCGCAAAACATCACGTGAAATTGTGGTCACTAGTTAGCCCATCGATAATAAAAAAGATGCTTTAATGCGTGGTCACAGTAACCTTTGGAAATCAACATCAGGAAGGAGTTATATGCAATATTTTAATAGGGATCTTTAATTTAACGGAAAAGGTTGTTATAGCATAGTAACAGCTTAGTGATAGCTACAACAAGAAAATTTTAATGTCGCAAATGACCTTGAAGTGATTTTTTTTTACCATGCTTATGTAAGCCCGTACCAACCTTGACGACATTAGGTCGTTAGGACCCGCGTCAAGGAAGTGACAGGGACCGATATATTAACAGACAAATAGCTACATCCACACATTGAGGCCAGACATTTTTTTTTGTGTATATTACACACAAAAAAAACCAAGGTACTAGCGTCGTACATTTGATGATAATTGATATCTCGGCGTACAACAATGTTAATGTTCGAGAAAATGATAAAATATTTAATTTGTTAACCGTTAACAATTTAAAATTTATTTTACTGAAAACCAGTTGAGATATAATATTTATTTTTAATTCGTATTTCGATATCGTTACCGTAACCTTGTTTTCGTAGAATTAAGTTTTAGCTGAGCCAGAAAGACTTGATAAAATTTTCTCCCGACGATTTAATTTGAATATTTTACCAATTTACGACGAGACGAGGAGCACTAAGAATTTCCTATTTATTGTAATAATGGGAGTAGCTTTAAGTGCCTAAAACTGGGGTTATTTAAAATTCTGTATGGTGAAAACCTAAACTTAAGGTTTTGATAGAAGTTAAAAAAATTAAAACATTACCATAAGCAACAAAATAACTATTATATATATTGAAACGGTTTCAAATGTGAGGTTACATTATAAATTGATCAACATCTTTTTATCATATTAAATCTCTTTATCATTTAATTAAGAATAGTCTTAAATTACAACATTTAGAAGTACTGGACATTGTTTTTGAGCAAAGATTTGTTTGCGGTAGATATTTCGTAGAAAATATTTTTTTTTATACTTAATTAACATTGAATTATTTCCACGCATGGCAATATGGATTTAATAGAAACGTTTTAAGGTACAAAATCGCTTTCGAACATTGGATATAAAAACATTAAACCATTAAAATCACTGCTTCCTTTACAACGTATTTCGAGGCATTTCTTGACGCCGAGAACTCTCACAACTGATGGAAGAGGCGGGAGAATGTCCCTGAGCCTTACAATTTATTAGCTTTTCCAAATCTACAATCTATCCCAGTATAATAACCGTATCAATACACCGATTTACATCTAGTGTTTTAGGGATCAAAAATATTAGAATGCAGACCCTGGTTCCGCGAGACTTGCATTTGAACAAACTGTAAAAGCCTAAAATGGATATCGACACTGAATAGCTTCAGACAATGACCATCGAAAAATATTGTATGCATGTTAATTATTAGCATAAGCTGAGTGATCTACCAACAGATATAATAAACTAAATATAATATTTGAATATATGAAAATATATGTTTGAAATACTATTAATCGTATCAAATTTGGCATCGTGTACTAGTAATATAGCTACGTATTATTAGATTATTTCGTGAACGGAAAAAAAAGCTGGGTCGATGTCCTGCATGTTAATATTTACCTGCACATATCTGAAAATTAATAGTTAATGTAAGTGTCTTGCAGCACCAGCTAATGTACAATTACTAACACTAACTGCTCACCATAAGCTGGGATAATATTATGACCTTCTGCGTAAGAGAACACACTCTTACCTGTCAATTTTTTGACGATTTGTCAATATGTTCTAGAAATTAGTGTCCTCAAATAATTTGTGTCTTTGATTTCTATACATATAAAATGCAATATTTTATATCAAATACCAATTTGATGACAACGTTTACAGCCATAGAAATAACATCATATAAACATATTTACTAATAAATTCTAACGTGAATTTATTTTGCCATTACTACTTTCGTTACGCCAAAGCGACATTCTATTCTTGGCGTATACATGCACATGACCAGACAACATGTTGTACGCATGTAACTAACCTAGATAGTTAAACTGTTATTTTCAAAAACAATATCAGCTTCCTTTAATAAAGTTAGCATACTTTGTAAACAAACATTACAATGTATATTAGATGTGTTATCATTCTGATAATAATATCACAATATAATGTACTTTTTATGTTACCATTTAGCGTATTCGTTTTTGTAATTTCATACCATATTTTACTAAACGATCACGTCCAATATACAATTTATTTTCAGTATTAATCCTTTATTTAAAAATAGAACTCAACGAAACAACGGATAAAATTAAAATAGAACAAATTAATTTAATAACAGCATCACCTTCGCCATCATATTTTCTAAGAAAAGTAACAACATTAATATTATACAAATATAAAGAACAGCGATATCTCGGAATTTATTCTTTCATTACTTCATTAATTGGCTAAATCATCATTTATTAACACCTGTTTTTTTCTATACAGCTCACTTGGTGCAGTAATATGCGTTCCTAATACAAATTTATAAATCGAACAGTGACGCGTTTAAAACAAGGAGGCCAATGACTGGCTTAAATTCTGCATTCGTATTAATACGTACCTTATAAATAGAAATGTAAGATTGCGGGAGTAAACAACTGTAATTCCGTTACTTACACGCACATTAAAACTGCGTAATGCACGCCTAATTAAAGTTTATTTGTTCAAACAAACAACGTAATTTTTATCCGTAAAATACCTAGGAATTTCTCAAAAGTTGTGCTCACCGCCTGAGCATAAAAATAGTTATGTAACTTCATTTCCTTACCTAATTATATAGATTGATACTTAACTACATGATTTATTTCAATATAAACAATGAAACAATGATATATAAACTTGTTTTCCCTAACAAAAGAGGCCAGGCTTCATTGCCCTACTTTTTGATAACCGTTTTGCAAATTTATGTCGTAAACAATGTGTTTTCGTTAATTAATTATTATTGCGGTTTCTATACCTAAATATCGACATACTCCAATAATAAGTAACTGTGTTATTAATTAACATCTGGTGGCAAATGCTTGCTACATTTTACTGTATCATATAAAATATACAAGTTATGATGAATGTATTGTGTAAAGTTATTTTTGAAAATAGAACTGTAATTATTCCATTTTCAAATGTAAATTTAACTCGAAGGAACTATTTGTGCATAAGACGCAATTATTTCCAAATCGACTCTAAAGAAAACCCATGCCCGCCAGTTTCGCAGGAAACTAGTAAAGTTTTTCAAAAGTAGGACTTTTTAAAAGTTTTAAAACTACTTGATAATTGAATGGGGGCGTTGCTGGATAAGAGAGAACGCTGGGAGCGTTTTTATTGCCAACAGGAAATAAGGCCCGTCGAAACAAGCCCTTTAGTTATGACTTTTCAATGCAGCTGAAATTAAATAATAAATTTGTGTTGGAAATAAATATTACGTTATAATCTTTAATATAATAATCTGCTTATATAAATAATTTAAAATATTCTTTAACATATTTTTTTCAAATAAAATACTTAATATAATGATAACTACTTATTTATGTCCTGCAACATTACATCGTGGTATGTGAGTACACTTAAATTTTTTTATTAATATAAACTTTTATCATTTAAACCTGCCCACTTATATTTTATAATCGAACGCATGATAATAGAAAGTGTATTGCAAAACGATCTATTCAGATTAAATTTCCACTGATAAGTTTCTATGAAGAAACAAGATGTGATTGCGTCTCTTTCTTGGCACTGGCACTTGTCAATAATTTAACTATCTTTTAATTTTTTGACTACCTACTTGATACATTATCTACGTATTACATGCACTATGTAGGTTTGCATTGAAAAACACTTACATATAGTGTATGTAATCCCTCTTGACTGACTGACTGGCTTCGTGATGCAGTAGGTTACCGCTGGCCCTGTATCGCGGAGGTTCCACGTTCAGTTTCCGAGGCACATGAGTAGTGGAATTCGGATATTGGTAGGGTGTTTCAACTGATTCGCTGTCACACCCACGATCAATCTGTTGCAATAACAGCTTTGCTGTGTTCCAGCACTCATACATGTGCGAGTCCGAATATTCTGTGCGAGAACGCTTCGCCATCTACGGGTCTTATTGTCACTAAAGACCATGTATCAGTTGAGGTCAAATATCATCCCATTGCCGATAAAAAAAAAACAGTAGTAATTAAAAACAAAATTAACGATAAATATTTTAATTTTACCCCCCCACCAAGAAAGAGATTTGCAATTCTTTGTTTTTTTTTTGTTTCATCTAACTTCTAAGTGGTCGAATTTTGATGGTTATTTTATTTTTATTTGAAAGAGTGCACCTTACTCAATTTGCGTTTTTCTCGGTTTCTATTTTCGGTTTGTGTTGTGTGAGATTATTACCTATCATACGTCTCTGTCAATAAGTTTATCTTGACTCAAGAATATTTCCCGAGCCCGTTGTATGATATACTTGCCCGTTGTATGATATACTTGCCCGTTGTGTGCCGGCGTGTTTGAGAAACGGCGAGCCAACAATTCTTTCGCCCACAGCACAATATCCAAATACCTCGGTCGTATTCGTTATCAAATGTTTGATTGAGGATTCCTATTCCGATGGAATATGATCGGACCGTGGTTGTGACAAGGCATACAATCTTGTCATCAATCGAACAGCCTCTTTTGGCACTTTTTTCGTTTCGGGAGTTCCATTCTAAATTCAAAATTGGCCTTCCATTTAAATTCAAACATTCCATTTTATACGACTGTCTAACGGTCAATCAGTTAGCCGGAGATTTCTAGCGTAGGTCGACATTCTTTCACTTTTATCATGAAAATTTTCCACATTTTATTAACAATAGTTTTCTTTATAACACTAATAGAAAATAAAAACCACAGTGGAGTGATACATCACTCATTTACCCCATTCGCTACCAATATGAAACTGTAAGTAGTTCGTTTCACCATTTCCGTTTTATGTGTTATTGTTTATCTAAGTGTTATTATTTCGTGATAAATACACATATTTTATCATAAATAATCACTTACAAAAAATTAAACACGAGTATACTCATGGTTCACAATGGGCATTGAATAGGACTCAATAACTTTTTCTTATTTGCGAATGTTAAGCAAAAAAAAATGACGAACCACACAAATAAATAAAAATAATATAAAAAATTGTATCTTATGATACATTGAAAATATCACAAGTATTAGTGTAGACAATGCGTAACACCCTGTCAACAACGTATGTATATGTGCGTGGTTGGCAGCGAATGAGTTAACTTGGTGTGTGTGGCACGAGTGCTAGCAACTAACCTTCCCGCTGTAACACTGCCAGCTCTTTTGATGATGGACTACCAGCCGTGTTAACATGGTGAACTCGTACGGTAATCACTTAACAGTAGTTTAACTAACTCCAGTGTTATACTGAAAAAAGTTTCTTCGGTTTACTCTAGATGATTTATCATTGCGCTTTTATTGTATTAACTTTTATATTCTTATGTATAAATCCATATTTATCATTGTCAGAGGGGACTCACTGCCACTGTTAATCATTAATCATGAAAATGCGTCAAATTTCGAAAGTTGAATACGTTTCCATTATTTTTTTGCAGAAATTCTAGGCATTTTCCCATCTTTTATATAAATTTGTATCAGATCATAGATCCATGATACAACTAGTGTTAGTAAATGTTTAATGCATAAATACTATGTTAATAATATTTATTTATTTGTCTACCTATTACAATAAAATATTCTCTATTTCCCCAAAACAACATCTATCCATATTTCCATAATGGGGCAATAGGGACTGGCAACAATCATCATAATGTTAGATTCCTACTATTATAACGAACTAAATTTATATGCAGCTATAATTCTCAATTATTAGGAACAGGACTGTCTTTCTGCAGGAATCGGGTTCATAAAACTATTATAATTATTGGTAAGACGGCATAGCTAGCGCGAAGGTGTATTGAAATATACAGATTAATAGAACATGAAAATTTTGCTTGAAACATAAATCTCAACTCGTAGTGCCACCTATTTAACCCTTCATTATTATTAACCTCTGTTGAAATTAAGAAAAAAATATTTTCTGTTCCAATTGTCATATTTAGAAACATACTAAAACTAGATTTTATTTCCATGAAACGATACTTGACAAATTCACTGCGCCTCTGTTTTTTCATTGCTCAAAAGGAACCGCGTAGATCTTTTGGTAAGCCTTACGGATCTTATGTAAATCGTTCGTTGTGTTTATTTATTGAACTATTTTTACGTTCTGAAAGCTTTACATTATAGAAATATTACATACGAAAACATGGACTATTTAATCTTTAGATATGATTTTATTTAAGTAAAAACGCTGCCCTTACATAATATCTTCTTATATAGCGAAGCAGTTATTCCCTTGTTTTGTCTCGCCGCCCGCGGCCCGCGGCATAAGCGAACGATAGTCGGAGTCTAGGCCTGCGCCGGGCTTCGACAATCACATATCTCGTCATAGAGTTAAGTTAAGCCAGTTTCTTTGGCCAATATAGTTTAGTGGGTGAGCACACGGATCACCGGATTCTTAAGACAATATCAGATGCTGTAATAGTCGTCAAAAAGACTAATAGCGCAAACTTCTCCGAACTCAACCCAGCATCAGCCTTGTTTTGTAACGTGGAGATCTGTAGCCACGAAGCTCCACTAATTATGTGGAGTTTTGGATGAAAGTACAATTTATGAATCCGCCTAGATACCTGCCATACTCATATTGTTAATCAGTAGTCATAACAGCATTTCATTAATATATATGAGACCCTGTCACATAGCAGACTCATGAAAGAATTTGAAGGTGCCCGGTTCATCTATAGCCTTTTTTGTATTCATTTTGTGAAATTGTGAGTCCATTTTAGATAATAAAAGTAATTTGTAGTAGACTAGGGTCTTGGTCGAATAAAATGAACAAAGGTAACTATTTTATTATATTATTCTCCGAGTGAGCCCTCTCAGAATATCATCATAAAATAATTATTACCGCTTTGTTATATTCGATGGTGGGAGGTGGTAAGAGAAGTAATTATTGTTAACGTGTAAAAATTTTGTCATTTTACTTTGTTGTTCTAGTCTATTTAAGTAGGTACTACTGCGTAATATTAGACTATAGGCGCCCTTCTAATGACGAATATTATAGATGACTCTAAGGTACCACTAGGTCGGTATTTCCGAAGCCGAGCAGTAGTGTGCAAACATTACTGTGTACCAGTTTAAATTGCGCTATAAGTAATGAAATTATTGGGTCAACGTGACGTAATTTGTCATGTTTCGTAGTGAAAAATGCGATACAATGCTAAAAGAAACAACCAGCACCATATTGTTTCAGTTCTCTTACTGTCAAGTAAGGTCCTTATCGTCTCCCGTTGTAATAGAAAAAAAATAACAAACGACGAAGTAAAACTT
>DWQX01006850.1:0-10822 GCA_018245475.1 Pharmacophagus antenor | reverse complement strand
ACTATTATCCACCCTGTCTTAACTAAAAGCTATAAAGCGTTGGAGCATTTAAGCGACTATACCATTTGACTAATCGTCAACAAGATTGGTATTTGATTTGAATATGGGAAAAATATTCGGGCTTTAAATTTTTGAATAGCACGAAATGGACCTGCAGTATATAAATTACTACACCATTTGGCGAATTTAGCTAGCAGATAGATTAAAAGTTATCGTAGAAACTGTTTGAGTAAGTTTATTTTCTAAAATATCTATTTGCAGTAATTTTAAAATGATAAACTTTTACCCTATCATTATTCGCCCTATCCACTTTGTTATGACTATCTACTAGAACCTAATTAGCAAACATCGTAATCTACTGTCAAAATTGTTAAAGAACGTGTGTCCGTATTCGTTTTCTTTTATTAAATGATATTGGCAAACAAGTACGTAATCTGCCAGATGTTGAACGGTCACCTCAAAAGTTAGATGCCAGCTACACCAAGGGTATCGGTTCAGCTTTCTAAGCTTGAAGAAATCATCCCTTATGTAAATTAGGAATTTTATTATTTATACGACACAATTGCTCATAGCTACTTTCCGATAAATGCTCCTATATTTACAAGTTCCATTAAAGTTTATTTAATATTTAATGTAACAAGAATCAACAAACAGGTATCGAACCCAATATATAATGAATTCTGTCTTTATCGATCTGAACTTCGCACGTTCGTTTAACTTTTCCCTTTGTATAATTTATTATATGCTTTCAATTCGATGTATAAAATGACCAACTTAACAGTGAATGGAAGTTAAATATCCGACAATGGAATAATACCAACAACGATATATTGAATTATGAATATGGTACTATAAAGGCTGGATCATCTTCATAAATTTTTTTAGTCAAATTTTTTTAAAGCTTTGTTATACGATTGAATAAACCGACAGGAATAATTCTAATTACCATAATTTTATCGTCAACTTTGTTAATTTTATTAACATTTATGTGATTGCTATATGAGCTTTTACTTTTCAAAAAAATTTATTTTTTAAGCATTTATTAGCATACATTTTTGTTTTTATAGAAGACGATTCGTGGAGCGGATCGAAGTAGAAAATAAATTGTCCCTTTACGATTACTGCCATTTTGAGATTGCTCCGGTCCTGGCTAATATTTACTAATTCTAACGAGTGCTGTCTACAATTCATAAAAATAAAAGTCTAAAATTAAATATGAAATGCGGAAATAATTATATAGTACGCAATGTCTTTGTCAGTATGAAATGTAATGTTCGTGCTCAATGAAACGCTTACCGACTTTCCACAAGACATAATATCTTTCAAGTTCAGACACAATACAAACAATCGCCTGTCAAATCTTATTACATTTCCTCGGCAAGTATACATTATTTAAGTATATTACGCAAAATGAACACGCCTGTAGAGAGTTCCTACGTAACTCATTTGGATGGTAATTGGTTCAAGTAGTCAGTTCGCCTTGAATACCATTCTCGTAATTACCTTATATTTGTTCGTGTAACACGAATATAGACGGATATATCGAACACGCGCCTTCGCAAACAGGGCTGGTCTGTTTATAAAAATGTATTCAATTCAATACTACCTTATTTGTTGAATTTGTCATGATTATTGAGATTAATTAAAATTAGTGTTAAAATCCTGTATCAACTACTCGTACATGTACGCGTTTTTTTTATTGGGTAAGATTTGAACTGGTGTCAGCAACGCGCTCGTGATGCCTGTGGTAATTGCAAGCACCCGTAGACTATAATAACCATTCACCATCAGGCGGGTCGTAAGTTCGTTTGCCACCTCAATGGTATAAAAAAAACTTAAATTTCGTTATTACATTTTTAAAGCATTCATTTACCGACTAATAAAGTAACGGTGCTTATAAATGGAAATTAACTAACAAATACTAGGTTTTAAGCAATAAATACCATAAGTTTTCGTTTCCATGTTATAAATGAGTTTTACCTTATATGCTCCACAAGTAAATAGCGAAGCAAACAAGAATAACAAGATTCCAATTACGGCGTACGTCAGATAGTATATTTTCACTATTAACCTAACAAGGTCTTTCTTCTCAACCCCGAATATACTTTCCAATTTGTCAAAGTTGCCGAATTTAGCCTCATGTTCATTATCCTCCATGGAAATTACTGCCAAACCTAGTTGGTATAGATTAAATGCCACCACACCCATACTTATTATCTGAAATAAAGACATCAATTTTGTAAAAAATCAAATTTATAATAATATTTTAGTAACAATTTAAATTTTACAGATGATAACAATTACATTGATACATGTAGTTTCTAACCTTACGTTTAATGTTTACTTTCTTAACAAACATCCAAGATGTTTATTAACAAAATAACTTTTCGAAATTAATTCAAATAATTAATCGACCAAAAAAATTGAGTTTTTAATTCGGCACATGACTTTTTTGTTCTTTTAATGCAAATAACTTAAGCAAACGGTGCGATCTGAAATTAATGATTCTTTTTTCGCATTGCATACCTCGAAGTTGATCTTGTAAGTAATATATTCAAACTCTAAGGGTGAGAAAACAAGAAAGTTTGATTTTTGCCTCTAAATAATTTATAAGTTTGAGAAAAAAAAGTTGAAAGAGTTCAGTTTCCGTTGCGTTTCATTTTTTAGTAAAAAATATTATTTTATTATCGAAAATAATTTTAAATCGCTATAAAATATCATTTACATGTTGTACGCCTGTAAAATTTGTTATAGCAACTTTTGCTTCTATCTAAACTTCCTAACAAGATTGAAAAGAGTAACTTCGCTATTAAAATTTCTCTGAAGAAGCTTATGAACGTAAGTACTTACTATAACAATGTAGCCAAACACAACATTCCCCATCCGTAACGGGAAGCAGAACAGAAATTTTCTCGTCATTTTTTTTCTTCATTCGTGTTTCTGAAATGAAATTAGTACTCATAAGAAATAAATTTTGCGTAATTACATTTTGTTTTCGTTGACTTATATTGTTAGTAGCGAGATAAGTAATAAAGGAGTGTGCAAATCGAAACCGACTCTACAAGTTAGGTTCCATTCACATGTTTTTGATGGTTCTGATATCAAATGTGTACTTTATAAAAAAGACCCATATGATGTTCGTTACACTACATTTATGGGCGAAATTTAAAACAAATGACTTCATATATTTATATTTTATTACTATATTTTTAAGGATTAATTGATATAATATATAGAACAACCATTATGAGAAATTCAATATTTTTATCTTCTAATAATGGTTAAGTAACATGATGTGCTGTGTAATAATGTATACATGTAAAATACTCTTATACATGAGTAGATAATTCTTCTGTGGAAGATTTCATCCATTGTCTTTACGTGGGAACGAATTACACTTGACACGAACGTAAATCCAATTGTCTAGCGTTCAATGCCCCTACAGTAACATGAAATAAGACGATACACCCATATTTGTTGCAAACATAGCTGTACTATGCTAGCGAAAACCGTGTGCTATTTTTGGGCACTTAATTGGCTAGACTGGCCAGTATATAAGACCTTTGATATTGTACGTTTAGGATGTGGTAGAAAGGGAACAATGGGTCAATGTACGATGGATGCAAGGTAACGTAGTCATGGTACGCCGCGTCGGCGTTTTGTTAAAGGATAATGTGGGGAGAGGGTTTCGGGTTAATAACTCTTTGCGAACGGGCCAAGGACAGGAGCGGTGTATAAAAAGGTAGGATGAGCGCTCTTAAGTTGAACGTATAATGGATATTTCGGGTGAAATTGATCTAAAAATATGTTTTCATTAAATTTCTAATGTATTCACATAAGATTCTCTTTATTATTAATGACATAAGTAGATGACTATTGATATCTTAAATGTTATTTTTAATAATAAATATTTCATGTATCCGCCAAAAAGATAAAAACGATTAAGATTTTTTAGTGATCACAGAAATTAAAGTTACACGGTGGATGTTTTTTGTCGCGTGATGTACTGAAAATAATATGGTGATAAAATAGCTTAACGTGCTTGAATTTTATTAAATAATAAAACAGTATCAATGAACATAAAAACCCGTAGCACGATGTTTACTACTTCCAGTATTTCTAAGACAAACTTCTTGTCCCTTTAATACCCATTTTAACGTCGGTGACGGGTCCGCTTAATTTGACCTTATTACATTATGCCCCTAATCTAGCCAGCAAAGCACGTTTGTTTGAGACCTTATAAACTATTTGAACAATTTCAATTGTTTGTAAAGTTTAGTCATTTAACCTCTTTCCAAGTATTTATTGTACAATTAAACTCCAGGCATTTCCGAACTTATTAATATATGCATATTCTTTATTGGTTATGGGCTAACATTTGACCTCGATTTCACCTAATGATAAGTGGCAATGAGGCAGTGGACGGTTATGCATGTCAACCTAGAATACTTCTGGCCCTCACATGTATGACTGCCGAAATCCAGCAATGGCATTAGGGTAGTAGATTGACAATGAGGCTAGTGGCTAGTAAGGCGAGTTTTGAAAAACCCTGCCACCATCAAGATTCCACTGCTCCTGTGGCCCACGAAACGAACCTGGGACCTCTGTGTTGTAAGCCAAGCGGTAAACCACTGCGCCACGGAGGTCATATATTCATACATTTAATATTATTATTCAATCACATCAACCTAGATCACGGAGTACTACAAGTTATGAAATATTGCAAGCGATTATTTTATGTAGGGCGAAGAATTACGACAAAAACTTTCTAAGTAATAAAGAATAAAATTGTCAAGAGTTTATTGTTCGGTTAGAGACAATAGCTCAGTGTCAATGCCCCTCATTTCCTACGCAAAAAAAAGATAAGAAGGATGTAAAGCCACTGCACTTACAACTTTTTACACGAACAATGTTTAATTTTTCTTGATATTAAGTGATACTGAGATGGAACATATAAAGCGTTTGCGTACAAACTTCTTTGGCTCTCATACTACAAGCGACGGAACACAGCAGTGCTGTTATGTTGGATTGGTAATATGAGGCTCGCAGCTAGTTCGGCAGATTATAAGGCAACCGGCTATCCATAACCAAGACAGCTCCACTTTCATTAATTACAATTACAAAACAAGATTAATTTTTACTGTGTTCTGTAATGAATCCTCTATATCTACGATTTTATCACTTCTAAAAAATGTAAAGAAGAAAAGGATCGCCAATGCTAAAATTACCTAAGGTTCAAAGACATACAAGTAAATGACTTCAAAAATCCTTTATAAAAAAAATAGATATTTCTTTAAAGATGATAGCAATGTGATTACTTGACTTTTTTATCACGATTATCTTCTTCGATTGGTGCAAAGCCTAGATTGTATTAGCTATCTATTTGGTATGATTGGAGTCTACTGTTGATGATAGGATTATTTTTAACTTTATTTTTTATTTATTTTTTGCCTGAAAGGAAAATTTGCCCCATAATAATATTCTATGAGAATTAGCACTGTTCCATTTTCGGTTTTATCGAAGTAAAAAGTTGAAGGTTTACTTATTGTCTTTCTTGTCACCTCGATGACATAATTCGGCGAATAAATTAACATATTGTTGTGATATCGTTTAACCTCGAAAATTTTATTGATGACTCATTTGTTAACAAAGTGTTGTCTTTTGGTCAATTAGTATGCATTTTGATAAAGGCAGGTTTTATGTTTATTTTACACAGTAACGATTTGATACCTAAAGTTTTACTTTAACTTTTTAACTATTGTAGACTAGTTTCTAAACCCTTCTAGTACAGAAATATGAAGTGATGTCATTTCTGCAGATAGTAGAATAAGACATAAAATTAATGTTATTTACAAATTTTCCCAACTAACATTAACAAAAACACTATATCGTTGCGACTAGCCGGTTTGTATTGTACATATTTAAATATCTGTACATTATAAACTTTTTCAAACAATTATTTCCTCCCTCATAAAACAAACTATTTATCGATTTAAACAAAATTGTTTGTTGTTGCGTTTAAGTATAAAAGTTTACACATCGTATTTAAAAATAGAATGCGGGAATAAAAACCTTTTCGCTTTGCATATGGAATGCAGTTTATAATCTGCATTGCTACAAAATGACGTAGATAACATAGTTGTGCGTCTCATTTTAAAGCCTAAAACATAACAAATGAAATTAAGTGATTTCGTCACACAGTTTTGAGATTTCATTACGAATCAAAGAGATTGGAATTTAAAGTTATATATTAATTGAATATACATACTACACATAAATAAAGACTATTATGTTACATTCTATACATATAGTAAATCTTTAGGAATGAACATTTTTTAGAAATATAATACATTCTGTCGTGTTCAATATAAGCGATAAGGAGATAAAAAACTATTTAAAAAATTAGGTATACGGAGTTTAAAAAAATATATTATAACAATCACTCCAGTTAATGTATACATGTAATAAAAATGTAACAGGAGACCCTATATGAAAAATATTTTTTGAAAAAATTAACAAAAATGACTTCTTTGAAATTAATGAAGAAACAGTTTCTTCAGGATCATTTTTTTTTTGGATTTTCTGTTTGTTTATTTCCCCCTTTGACCGCGAATCATGCAAAAACTACTAAGTAAAGAAATTTTACTCGCACTAAATTATTTCAGATGTAGTAAAATATTAAAAATTCTGTCTACGAATTTCATTTGAATTAATTTTGTTCCAGTAATGTGAATCATTTCCATGAGATTAAGTACTCTGTTTAGTATAACAAACTACCACTAGATGACGCTATCGAAAACTTCTATTTCACCAGTTTGAACGTACTACAATGAGAAAATATTAAGAATAGTTCGTGGTGAAATTAACGAATTAAATTCAGTAAAAAAATAAAATGTGATTCATTGACAGGCTGTGCAAATTTCGCAAGGACAGCTTATTCATTATACTTTTTATAGCGGTGAAACCTTTCATTCCGTCAGAATAACACATTCAATGTTCTATTCTGTTATCCGCGCGAACTCAGTCGTTGATGGCAGCTTGTATACAATATAACAATATATAAACTGGTAATTAAATGCGCTAGCCGACTGCCAGTCATATCATTTGTGTCATTAGGTCATTGATGCACAATAGTCGTCTGTGCATGCCAATGTCCGAACGCATAATTCCAATAAATAATATAAACAGCGTATTCTTCTTAGAATGTAAATATTAACATTAGACTCTAAAGATGTTCTCGAATAGTTTACGAGGCAATTAAAATTATACATCCGTCATATTTACGTATCGCATCGATATCAAACCTGATAAATATTTGTGTCCGCTCCGAATCATTTTATAGTTATAAAGAATTTTGTTAGTAAAATGTGATTTAGGTTTTTTCTTACAGCGTAAGAGAAATGAACTGTTAAATAATAAAATCATATGAAGAAATAGCGAAATTTGATGTATCAGAATTTCTATATTCCTGATGTGACACTGCATAAACCGAGAATAATAATAAAAACTAAATAAATTATAAAAAAATTGCCTAGTGCCTATTTTTTACTTGTCGAATGTCGCCTTTTTTGAGTTTTGTAATCAGCTATTGATATAAAACATCTCTTATTTTTTTTTAATTCTAAATTTGGTTGTGGCGATTGAAGGTGTTACTGACTCAGTGAAAACCAGCCTACAAGCTATGTGCAGAATGTCCTTTAAGTAGGTAATTTATAGTTATACCTGTCTACACCTGCCAACCAGAAATTGTTTATAATGCTTTGATGCACATGCATTCGAACTACATTGCATGCCCACAATGAATATCTATTCCCTATTTTAGTGCAAAACATATCTATTCTTACCGGAAAGTTGTTATAAACAAAACTTAAAAATATATGTACCTATTTACGCACATACATATTGTTTGCATAAGTACATTGTCATATTCTAGCATTAAGGAAACTAAAGGAAACAATAAACGTTGGTTCGTAAAGTGAAACGTCTGATAACTTTTTCATCCTTGATCGACGATTGTAAAGAAACTAAACAATATTTTTATCTTTATAATTGTGTCATATTATTTATAGTGCAGGATTGAATTTCTTTTTCAGATTTTTAAATGATATATCATATTATCTGTTTCTAATCAGTTACTGCGGTAAAGTGGGTAAACATTATTAATATTAATAGCAAAAATTTTTTAAAAGTTATCTATCAGAATCTATGTGAAAATTCTAGATTCCTTTTAAAAATCTCTTGCAAAGAGGCGTTACAGGTTTCTATATAAGAATAAATAATTTCTAACTGCTTTCGAGCGAGTCTGTGCTGTAACGGTAAAGAAAACTATTTTTGAAATACGTAACGGTTTAACAATTTAAAAAACGGTTTAAAAAAAAAGAAGCGCGATACAATTAATTTCTTTACGAGAACAGTAATGTTAATGAAGCTTAAAGAGAATAGAATATAATTTAATTTTACTAGAAACAACAAACAAAAGTTTAATATATAAAAAAAGAATGCTATTATTTACCTATTAACAGCAGTAATCAATTGTTATGCCACTGACGATGTCATTCACTATTTACTTAATTAAAATATCGTCGCTTACAAGTTCCCGTTCGCAATTTTTTTCTGTTGTTTTTTTGTTACACATTTTAAATCTTCTTTTGCTTTGACTTTATAAGAGGTCAAAAAGAAAAGTCAATAATGTTAAATTGTACATTGTAAATACGTATCAACTGATGCAATAGTCAAACATTAAAATGGAATTTATTATTACTGTTTATAGTAGTAAAATTAAATTCTCCAAGGATGCCATACTTTTACCATTAAAGTATTACGAATGTTTACATTTTTTTTCGCTTTTTACTAAATATGTAATCTGTTTCGTAGTTTACAAGTAGAATTTTTTTACGAATATTTTAATAATAAAATATGATTTAAGAACATCGTTTTTCAAGGTTTCAGTACGACAATTATTGGGTATACTATTAAAAGTGATCAAATTATTTGAAGGAAGCAATTTGAGTTTTACTTATGTATGCATATTTAATAATATATATATTTTTTTCTACTTAGATTTACCTAATTGCAGCGTCACTTTATTCTAAATCCACAAGCATTATTAAGAAACAATGCATGTGTATTAATGCTAACTATTCCGACAAAAGAATACAACAAAATACGCCTGGTTCAGATCGGTATGCGGGAATTCTTTATTTGGTTTCCCTATAACCTGTTTCGGGTTTGACATTCACCATCTCTTCTCTAGTTGCATTAGTTTTATTTTAGATGTAATTTAAATACATATACTGATAAGAATATTATTTAAATGTACACTAAAAATTACAAACTAAATATGTTCTGTCTCATGTCCAAGATCATTCTCCTTGTTTAACAACAAATTCCAAACAACCCACACATTCTTTACCCATGTTCATTGAAATATTTGAAGAGAATAAAACTAATAGATAATAAAGTGAATTCTTGTTTATAATATACATAAGAACTTGTTTACATATCTATTTCTCTGACACAAAATAGGGTACATGTACTAAAATAATATTTAAATGATTTAAGTAAATATCAAAAAATGTTTAAATTTACAAACTTTATAATGTATTCGTTTAATTTATTTTATTATTCCTAATCAAATATCAATAAAATTGAACATTTGCTTTTTACTTACCTAGGTGGAAATTGAAAAGGCGATCCAGTTCGATTATAAACAGTGTTGTTACTGTAATCCAGTGCACATCCGATTGTCACATTGTCTTTAAAAAAAAAACAAGCACTTTCGTTTTTATATAATTAATTTCACGAAATACTTTTTAAACTATGTAACTTTCTGAATTTATATAAAAATATATACAACGTTTAGTATGATTGCAAAATAAAAGAAGTAAAAAATGTAAGTTTAATTTCGAACGAATTAAAGCGGCGCGGGCGCACGGACGATGTCTCAGCCGGTGTGAAGATTGTCGAAGGCACAGCCGTTACGTCACGGAGCAAGGTCGCAATGAGTGCGACGCAACCTAAGGACATCAATGAATGTATAAGTTTAATTAGGGACAATCTCGCAGATTGCACAAGTTGGTGATATTGAAAAAAAAAATCAAATTAAAGTATAATGCAAATATCAGGTTTTAACGTAACATGAATAAAATTACAACTACAATTAATAAAAATATTCTTACGTTTTACTCCTCTATTGTTATGTAAATGATAATCAATATAATACAAATATTTTTGGTCCTTATATTTTCATCTTAATATTAAAATTTTGTTTAAAAAATCTATTTAGTCTATTTCATTTGCGTGTCCATAACTGGAAGTATTTTTTTTTAATTTTTTTTTGCACTCTTCTTAAATTAATATAATATCTATCTATTAATTTGTCTTTTTACTATATTAATCAATAAGGTTTAGAAGTGTCCTTACCATTATTAACTCATGTGCACCCTAGTATTATTAGATTTCGGCTTAAATTAAAAAAAAAATTACTGCTCATCAAGGCCACTAAACTAAAGACCGTAAGTCAAATTAATGTCTTACTTATGGTCCAAAAGAAAAAATCAGTCATTTTAACTAGGTTTCACTAATAAGGTCATTTTTTGTCTAGCGTTAAGGATTATTTGTTTAGGGAAGTATAATGTATTTCCCTGACGTCTCAGTTTTGGAGATTCTATTTTTTTACATGAATAAAATGAAACAAAAAGTAAGAACAGGTCGATAGACACTATCTAATTTATCCGCATACGTAACCTTTGCCCGGCTTTTTACGGACACCTGACAACCATAGTTATATTGCGTTTCATCATTCACTTTTTATTATTTACGT
>DWQX01006849.1:0-10823 GCA_018245475.1 Pharmacophagus antenor | reverse complement strand
TACGTGAATAATTAATCTAACCATATTTTGTAGTATCGCCACTGCTGTTGCAAGTGACAAATAAAAATGCAGTTAATTACTCGTGATTTCTCCTGTCATGAACTCAAGTCACACGTTTTGCAATACATTCTGATTAGTCACCGATACGCGGCCTGATAAAGCTTATCAATAACACGTATACAACTCACGTTTCGCGAATGAAATTATTTAATAATCGTCTCATGACATGCGGTAGGCATAAACATTTATTTAATATATATTTGCAAACTTAACACCGTGTACCTGGTGTTAAATTAGTCATTCAATATAATTAAGCAAGTCGCATTGTGGCAGCTGTCATAAAAACACTTTTAGATTAATTGGAGGCCAAGATCAATATTTTCAATGAATAAGTTTAACATAATGAATGTTATATTAATGTGAACATGAATAAAAGACAAAAGCGAAGACGTTACACTACGCACGATTCACCGTGTTACGTAAATGTCTATTGCATTATGCAGATGACATTTCAAAACATCTATATCTCTCTGCGAATATTTATCTATGGTCTGTGTAATATGAGTGATGTTTCAATTGTATGAAAAGAGCTCTCGTTACAGCATTAAATCTGTAACCGTAACGATAATAATGATAAAATAAATTCACAATATTTTACATACTTAGATTACAGATAAGCAATGCTGCGATTGTCAAAGATAGGACGTCTTTATTGAAGGATTTTCTATTGTACGTTCAAGCTCCATC
This sequence comes from Pharmacophagus antenor, assembly GCA_018245475.1. Classification (NCBI taxonomy): domain Eukaryota; kingdom Metazoa; phylum Arthropoda; class Insecta; order Lepidoptera; family Papilionidae; genus Pharmacophagus; species Pharmacophagus antenor. The sequence goes on along the minus strand of DWQX01006849.1, from coordinate 10,076 downwards.
CTTTGAGCAGAACAAGGTCGGGTTTATATCTATACAGATATACTGACGATTCTTAGGTTCAGAACCCGAATAATTTACTTGAAAGTTTAAGAACAGAATACAAAGATTTAAAGTTTAAGTTTTTTTTTGGCTACATTTTTAAGAGATTAAAGACCAAGGTATTTATTAAAATGGGTTTTCAACAATAGAAATGTTTATTATTTTCAAAGAAATGGCTCACAGAGATTTCTAAAAATTAAACGAAAATCTCATTTCATATTTGCATTAAATTGTAAACAGATTATAGAAAACAGCGATGATATAACAAAATCTCAAACGATTTTTTTTAGGTAGTACAATTATTTTACATGCACTATGAATATATCTATGAAATAATTCTAAATTAAAAAAAGGTAAAATGCAGCTAACAATTTCCCGCCAAATCATTTACCTAAAGATCGATATGACGTCCATATTTTCTTAATAACATTAACCACGAAATTGTTTGTGAAAAAAGCTTAGAAACAAATGAATGTTAATAATTCAATTACCATTATAGTTTTAACAAAGAACAATAAATGAATCAATCATGAAAGTTTAGTTTCGTTTCATCTATGATAATAACCTTGGCAATAATTTGACCTTGTAGGAGTGACTTGATTTTTAATTCATAAACCGGTTAACGTAAGTTTGCTTCACTTGTATAATTTTAACAAGAGACCTCGCTGCGTAATAGAAGTTGTAATAGCTTAATTTCAAGCAGATGAATTTTGTAATGGTGTTCAGCATGCAAGTAAATAAGGTTTTTAAACTTAAATTTGCTACTCTATATAGTTGACACGTATCCCATAATTATTTTAATAGTTTTTAATAATTGTTAATATAATTAAATTTAACAATGCGTACGTAACCTTAAGATTTTAGACAAATAAATACTATTATTATTATTTTTCGGGGTAGGATACTGAGTCCAACATTTTTGCTTATAGTTATGTTAGCCTATTGTTAGGTTATAGGCAAATTACGCCTTCGTAGGCATATTAATATATATTTGTGCAAAAATTAATAACATTTATTATCCCCAAAAACTGAAACGTGCAAATATAATTATTCCAAATAAATATATGATAGAAATTTCTTCTAGCTCAGGCTTTAATGTCAAATGGACAAGGTCAGAGTATAAAACTGAATTTATGTTAAGATCGTGAGACCTTAAAGGATAATCTAATTTTACTTCTATTGTAGAAATAAACTGAACAAAGTTGATAATGTTTCAAAGAACTCGAACTATATGGCAATAAAATATATTATAATGTTAGCTTAACAGAATGTAGTTTATCTTTAATTATTTTTTTTTTTGCATCTGAAAAAATATCGCGATGTTTTTTAACAATAACAGCGCTCACAAATCGTTACTTCAATAAACGTAACGTAATGAAGGAAGTAGAAATGTGCGAATTATCCGTGCTATATTTTAATTTAGCTGATAAAGTCTTGTCGTAGCTGTTAGAACGTTCACTTCCTTTGTCGCGTGATTATTTACTTTGATAACGAAATTTTGTCTTGTATTTTGGTTATCAGTTAAAACATTAAAAACCGGCAGCCCCATATGAGAATTACCTAACACGTAGGTCATATTTCCTACACAGTCCAACGTAGAAACATGACATGTGCAGGAATTATACTGGTACTAAGGACCTAAGTAGCGGGACCCTCTTTATCTAGTTTCAGATCATATTTTGTTTGGCTCAATAATCTGACACGAGTCGCACGACTCCGGAAATACCACTGGCGACGACTGATTCCACAGGGTGGTAGTGCGTGGTAAAAAGTTACGCTTAAAACGCACAGTGAAAATCATAATAGCTCCGAAATCGAACCCGGGACATCCATGTCACAAAGCAAGCGGTAAGCCATTGCTACAAGGAGGCACTGTTCTGCATAAGTTATCTCTGACCGCAAAAAAAATGCCTCGTTGTACGGCAGTAATGTAGTAGAATTTTCCGGTGCTCTACATATTTCGCATTGACTTATTAAATTTACAAGGTATTGACTGTGTAATGCCTGTGTTGACATTATTACGTCTTATGTACACTTACATTTTGCCACTATTAGATAAAGTCAAACTTCCTCTAATGAATGTTACGTGCAAAGTTAATTTCATGACTTTAAAACTTTTCGATGGGATTTAAAGGGATTCCCCGCTAAGGTGTTACAAGCAGTAAACCAATGTGCGACGAAGGTAATCATACATAGAATACTGAACCAATTTTAGTGCATTTTTATGATAGGTTTCGGTAGGAGATAGTTTTTATGCATTTTTACCCACACGTAGCGTATAGTTTAAAAACTTAGCGTATGCAGCCGCGAACATAATGTGTTAAATTTTTTAACATAAAAGAACGCTAGGTCTGGTCTTAGTAAGTATACACAATGGCAATACCGAGATATTTAAACAGTGTTGTCATGTACAATTAAGAATGTAGATAATCTATGATACAGGTGATCCTCCATTTCAATTATATAATCCAGGTCGGAACCTTAATAAAACATTGGTATCTATTATATATGGTTCATTTATCCGCCGACCATATTTATAAATAATCGTATTATTGTCTGAACTGGAAAAAAAATAAGTTAACTACTCTTTACAGCAAAAGTGTATTTAATCTACTAATTATAATTTTATTATTTAATCATATTTATGACTGATCAAATGTTATTTAAATACTTCAATTTTCTTTAAAGAAAAAGGAATAATCCGATCTTCTTAGAACTTATTTTAATATTTATCTGTGCTTCATTCAAATTATAATTGATTAAAAGAAACGTATCAACACACAATATTATCAATAATATAAATAATTAAACATTAGAAATTAGTTAGTGTCCCACAACTTTACGTTCGTGAAAATGTTATATAAAAATGATTCTCTTTTGCTCAATAAAAACGATTTTTTCATTAAAACCTTGCCAGATTCACAGTAATATTAATTACTTTTTCAGCATTTCAATGAAACTATATAGGCAAAAGACCTGCGAAATATACTGCTATCGGCTGAAATGGGGTCAAAGCAAGGCAAGCAAGACAGCAGCATCTATAGACGAGCGACATTTTCTCTTTCTGAATGGATTGAGTTGCCAAATGTATTTTATATTAATGCAAAATATTACACATTCTTAAAAATTTTTTTTATGAACTTTATTAGTGCAGATTAAAAAAAATTATAGAATTTAGTTATAATTAAAAGGTAAGACTTACTTTTTTTAGTTTCTTCTTTTAGTATCTAAATGATACTAAAAGTTTATGGGCATATAAAAAACGAAAGACTACGTTTTTGAAAATCTTATTACATATATTTTTTAAATACTTTACGATTATCTTTTGCCGCGGCGACAGATTTTGGATTTGATTACTTTTTTGATTAGAATCGAATATTACAGGACGCGATAGTTATAAATCGAGTCTAGTTATTCTACAACAAAATCTATTAATAGTTTTAAATAAAAATCATAATCCTATTTACACTATAGTTATAAATACCAACCGTAGAAAAATAAATTTTGTGAAACATACGAGAGATCGGTGCCGAATTCCAGATCCACTGACAATGAAGGTTTAGTCATTTGAAGTCGTCAATATTAACTGTCCTACAAAAGCTTTCGAGGGTGTATTGTTACGGTGATCTCTTCAGACCATAGACAAAATACAACTTTTAAATGAAAACATAGGCTGGTGGTATGCCTTTCGCTATCGATGACAATTATTAATTAAGCATTGTTATATAAATATATGAATTTATTTAAGTGTTAGTACAAACGTTTTGCTAATAAAAAAATTACGTAAGCTATTTTATTAAATTGCCTTCAATCACGTTCAGTCGCTATGACAAGTTTTTCGTAGCGTTTTTAATGTAAAATTTAGAGAATGCTTAGGTATTACCACGCTACTGGAGTGGTGCGCAAAAATATTACCGTAATTCCGATCAAACGAGAGGAAAATAACTCCGAAGCGTTTTAGCTGGTAACTGACGAAGGTATTTAAAAGCCCGCCATGTTGGCGCGCTTGGAATGACGTCATAGCATAGACTATATTCCCGACAAAGCTATATTCTTACATTAACTCCTCGACAACCGCCTTTATTTACATGAACTCTAAAGTCACCTTTGATCGGCTAATGACGTCCTTTCACAAATATTTGAAGTTCAATTTTTATTTAATAATTCCTTGCATAAAAGGTAATTATAACAAAAATAATAATGGAAGCTTAATTTTGTAGTAAATTTACTCCCACTCGAGTTATGCATATGCTATTAAGGATTTTCCCATGAAAAATATTTGTCGTTGTAGATATCGTTTGTATGTGCCAAACTAAATGATAATTAAATGCTGTACAAATAAGGTATCTTGATAAAGGAAATGTCAAGCCCACAAAATACAGAGAGAGAGACTATGAGAGCCGTGCTATTTGATTGTATTTTTGAAAGAAACCAGCTCATTTTAATCGATTCTGATAACATAGACGATATCGAGGTGCATAGGATTGGATCCTAGTCCTATTGATGAAACTTCAATGAGCCTCGAGTTTCATTTATCAAGAGAAAAACTGATTGTCTATGGCCGTGATATATAGACTCCTGCTACGTTAATTATACAATGAAACATGTTTCATAGTATTTTATAGGCGTGTCTATGAGTTTATTATTACAATAATAGAAGGGTTTCCCCTAACACGTATCGACACAAGCAAGTTGGCAAGATTCTACGTTATAGTACGGGATTTCCCCGTCAGGACCCATTGCTATGCTGCGTGGAATTGTTTGGGCACCGGGTGCTAGCAATACTTTGTCATTGTTTAATAAGTATAATGTGGCTTGACGCAACCATGACCGCTTCGTCATTATATTAAACGTTATCATTGAACTTCTGACTAATATACCACGCTTGTCGTTATAAGGTACTATCTATAACTCAGATTTCGATAAAGCAAAATGAATTGAAATAAACATTTTTACGTATTTCGTTATGCCGAAATCGCTTTATCATGTTTTACATTCGGCATATCTGTTGTGATAGATGACGTTTGATAAATATTTACACGATTATAGGCAACCGCATTACACTACTAACGAAATGATATAGGTTACTGTACTGAAATGTAAAAATAAAATTCTCTGAAAATATAACGATTTTTATATCATTCTTTTCAATAAACGATTGCTCGATTCCACCGTGAAACGGATTGAATGTATCGAAATAAGTAAAAATTAGGTCAATGAAGCCACTATGGGCGAAGACTAACATTAGTTAGTTTAGATAGAGTCTGCTCGCTGTTACGTTTTGTTATATCCAACTCGCACGTGCTTGTATGTTAGTCATGAGTCAAAGCAATTATAAACAATAATATAAAGCTGAGACCAATTAAAATGTTAGCCTACAAAGTTCACAACATATATTAAATATCTAATAAAATCAAAATTGTATTGAACATTTTTCGTTGTGGATATTTAGTTTATTTCCATTGTTTTGTTTTTTTTCATTTGTCGACATACAATCTTATATATAAAAAGGTAAATTTATGGGATTCCTAAATATGTTGTAATTATTAAAATTTCATACTATATTATAACCTAAAATGAATGTGTTACTAAATCCCAAAACCAACACACACCATGGGTAAATTGCTCATTGTGATCATTAAATATTTTCCGAACCACAAATCCATCAAATGTAGTCTATATTAATGAAGTGAGATCATTATGTTTTGATTGTATTTAACATTAACTTAATGATACTTTAATATAGATTTTATGTAAACACTTGACCTTGTAGTTGTTGGTTTGTTTCATAAAGCAAAACCATAAATTATCATGTATTAGTGTTTTATCCCAGTTGGATTTTTGTATTAGATTCCAATAGTAGCGAAGTAAAAACCATAACAAAACAAAGCAGATGTAAAATTTGATTGAGTGATTATTGTACTAATAATAGGTGACCTTAATGGCCTCTATTATTTTTAACACAATCAAGTGTTACTATAGTTTTTTATACAGACTGCATTGTTTCCAATGTTGTTAAGATATAAAATGAAACAATCTCATAGCTCTTACAGTGATTTCTTTAGCTACTTAAGCTTACAGAACCCCACAAATTTAAACAAAGTATCATTAGAATGTTACTCCTTGGTATCAAGATGGTCGATTGTGATGTATATCTGTATAAATAATGATGTATTTTGTGGCAGATTGAATTATTTTAAATATTGTGTGATGTTTAGCTCAAATATAAAAGAGAGGAATTGTACTATGATTTCAATGATTTATTACAATTATGTACATCCCCCCCGTTAACGAAAATCAACAAAAAAAGTAGGTACATAGTTTATAATGAACATGTTTCCATCAAAGCGGAACTGAACAGGTGATCGCAGGAATGTTGTTAACATAGTTCGTGCAAAGATCTTATATTACGGGACTCACTTCGCTCACTGACATTGCTTTGGTACCATCCTAAATGCAATCGCCTCGGCGCCAACAGGCGCGGACAGCTTTTGGAGTCACACGCTGGCCGCACGGCCGGCTCTCGCCGCTAGCTAGAGGGCGGCGGATTCCGGCGCCATCAACGGCGACAGCGGTCCTGCGACGCGGCGCCCGCGCTCCACCTCGAACCGCAAGTCGGCCGGGACTCGTCTGCCGCCACCCACGGTACCATCCTCCGGCAGAAAAGCAGCCACAAGCAGAGCACAAATGACCAGCAATGCTCCCAATACAAAAGGCGGCCCAGGCACCATTCTCACATATTTGTCTTCGGGTTTACCGCTTACGCCAGCTACTGCATGTTCCTCATTGAGATCCACATGGAATAAGTAAAATATCACTCCGAACATGGCGGGTCCAAGACCATTACACAGTCCACGGACTCCAGTAACCATTCCTTGTACCACACCTTGGCGATCAGCACGGCTGTTCACCGACACATATGCACTGATGGCTGGGTATGTCAGTGACCCCAGAGCGGCCAGCACTCCAGCTGCCCACATCATCCAAGTGCGACTCCCGAACCCATACCACATAAGCTGCAGCATCTCGAACAACAGTCCCACCATTATGGTGTGCTTTGCACCCAGCGAACGCATTAGGAAACCAAGAACTACCTGCACAGCTATGCTAAGTACTCCTACAATTGCTATAAATATAGCCACTTGCACCACGCCAAAGCCCATGACTAGTTTTAAATACACAAATATGCATGAATACTGTCCGGCTTCTGGTAGATATGAAAGAAACACGGCAACACACAACATTAGCACTGTACGTTCTGCACCAACTTTCCTCAAAGCAGCAAATGGGTCGGCCTGCTCCCAGCTGATAGCTGGCCCCCAGCCGCTTGGTCGGACCTTCTCTGGCAGGCTTTCAGGTACAGCGACCATAATGAAGAACACGTCCAGGACTGCGACGGCTGTGGCAGCGGCTACCACTAACGCTTCGCCGTACAAATCCATCAGATACGCGCCGAGTGCGGGCGAAATGACCATGCTCGCTGCGAACGTCGCGGAGACTAAGCCATAAGCTCGCGAGCGCTCGGCCTCCGTCGTCACATCCGCCACATACGCGAACACGATCGAGAAAGTCACCGCGAACACACCGCTGATGCTGATCATCGCGAAGAACCACCAAGTGTTTATGGTCATCAACGGAATCGGCGCACACGTGAAGAACACCGTAACCAGCAGGAAAAACTTGCGGCCCCACACATCCGAGAGCGCACCGATGAGGGGCGCCGAGAGGAACGACAAGATGCCCTTGATGCCCATTATTAAGCCGTTCATCAGGAATGTGTGGTCCGGGAAAGTTGCGTTCAGCACTGATATTATCGGCATCGTCAACAATCCCCATGCGAAGAACTCCAAAAAGATGACAACCAAAGCGTGGAAGACCGATGGATCACCGATGCCCGACATTGTCATTATACCGTCTTTCATAACAGTTTTTCTATTTCGTATCACCATTTCTACTTCGGTTTTTGTAGTCTTCGTGGGCGTCATTTAAGATTTAATCGAATTGTGTTCCTACTAAACTACTTATATTAAAGACATATTGGAAACCTAAGCACTACATTGATAAAATCTTTAGAAAAACGCGTTATTACCTTCAACGTCAAATAGTCACTGAAAATTAAAAAAAACAACTCGATATTTGTGTTGCTAGGTGTAATTACATATATCATAAAGAAAATAATATGCCAACGTGAAAAATCTATGAAATGTTAGTTATAACATAAAAAAATTTACTTATTACATACAATTTATGTTTTTGTAAATCAGCTCTTTAAGTAATTAAAAAAAATATCGTTAATAATAAGAGAAAACCTTATTTGTAATTTTGCTTTATGTGAGAATATAAAACATAATTTTATATACTATATACGTTGTGAGCAAATTGTTACAAATTGTTGTAAAAAGTTTTTTTTTCATATTTTTCGAGTATTATTTTTAGAATATATACCAATATTTAATCAATAAAAGTCATAGATAGGACAATATTTTTTTTAAACGTCAATTTGAAATATCAGATTGAAAGAAGGCGTATTCTTGAAAATTGTTACAATAATTTTGTTCATAATCTCGTAATGGTAGTTATTCAAAAAAACTATGAATCCTTTATAATCTTACGGGATGATATCTAATTTAATTCATTATGCTTTCACAGATTCGCTTCATTTTAATACAAAACCGAGCGGGTAAGACACGTCTTGCAAAATGGTATATGAACTTTGACGATGATGAAAAACAGAAATTAATAGAGGAAGTACATGCCGTTGTAACCGTTCGGGACGCCAAACATACAAACTTCGTTGAGGTATGAGTATAGAGAAAAAATATCCTGCTTGCAGTTTCTATGATATGGTATGTAGTATGAAGTTTATCGTGATAATGGATCATTATTTACTTAAATTTCCAGTTCCGTAATTTCAAAATAGTATACAGAAGATATGCAGGTTTATATTTCTGCATTTGTGTGGATGTGAATGATAATAATCTGTGTTACCTGGAGGCCATACACAACTTTGTAGAGGTGCTAAATGAATATTTCCACAATGTTTGTGAACTAGATTTGGTATTCAATTTTTACAAGGTAAGACATTGCTAAGTATAACTTCAACATAAACCTAAAATATGATAGTAATTTCATTTAATATTTTTTTATAAACATCTTAGGTATGTAACTTTTTTTATGAATAATGGATACCACAACACTTTTTTTATTCAATATGTTATTATACGGTATAGCATGCCAACTCATAACACTGGCCATCACATGTATGACTACTCGAATACAATGTTGTGGGTGCAGTTTGTAATCGCCTACCATCTAGACTTCACAATTTATATGATCCTGGAATTGATTCTGTGTCCTCTGTGTTACAAAGCAAGTGGTAAACCAATAGCCACAGTGGCATTCATAGTGTCAAGATCTATGAATATTTTTCTTTTATAGGTTTCATTATTTTTAATTTGTCTTAATTACAGGTATACACAGTTGTTGATGAAATGTTCCTGGCAGGAGAGATTAGGGAGACCTCTCAGACTAAAGTCCTGAAACAGCTCCTCATGTTAAATTCGTTAGAATAAATAAAAAAAAATCTGTATTCCACCAAGAGTGAACCAGTATAGGCGTTAATGTGACATTATCCATAAGTAAATATAAACATAATTTAACACATTCCCTGCACATGGGTCGTATACCCCCGACACTGACATTACCTTTGGAAATGTTAATGATGTGTTATCTAAAATAATAACTAAGCTTGAAATTATAACATACAACTTTAATCCGGATCAAAATTTATTTCAATTGTTAATTACCGAGTGAAATGTTTATAAATTGTATTACATAATGCGTCTCACGAGATCGTAAGGGAAATATGTTGAAAAAACGCTGGAGCAGCGAATATCATGACCCGGGCATTAGTCCAATATGCATTATGATGTTTACTACAGTTACTATAAGTTTATATCTTAATTTAAGAAATGTTACGGCCATGTGATGTCACGTGTCGGTATTTCGGCAACGCAGCTACGAACGCCCGTGTGTTG
>DWQX01006848.1:0-10823 GCA_018245475.1 Pharmacophagus antenor | reverse complement strand
TATATATATATATATAGAGAGAGAGAGAGATATCTCCGTCAACATATGTTCGCGCTCACCAATCTCCAACTCCTCGTCCAGATCGGGGAACACCGGCTTCTTATCATCCGCTTCCCCGTAGTACTGCTCGTCGAAAATGGCCCTCATTCTCTTGTCGTGCTCCTCGGGATCGAACTCACCTTCGATGTCTTCGTCCTGCAGCAGCGACGTTACACTTCACCATTATTTGCCGAATGGCGTTTCGGTGGAAGTTAATCCAGTGCTGGTTAAAACTGATGTTAGCTTTCCACGCTATTCTGGTACTTACTAATATAATAGAGCGAGTAATAAACTAGATTAGGAGAAAACTAAAATGAAATAAATTAATTGTGTCGCCTTATATAAGCGCGATGTATGAAAGAAGGAAGTTTGGAAGAAGAAATGAGTGTGAGAAAATTAGTATGAGTATGGAAGAAGAAGGAAAGCGAGAATAACATATAAGAAATTAATGACAATGATATGTATAGGCCCTGTCAAAATGAAACGGGGGTAAACGAGAATATATATATATATATATAATAAAGCTGTTATTTATACTACATCACATTATTCTTTTTATAACACATGGTCGCCTCTGCAGAGTAAAGGATTTCTCCGCTTTATTTATTAATATCACATGTGTTTATGTAGAACTTTTAAATACTAGAAAGAGACAATGTGACTGTATATGGCTGTCACAGGAGGGTCTGTTGGTACACAGCAACGCTGTCGCGGAGTGAATTGGACCTCGAGGTTGGTAGCTAGCCAGGCGGGGGTCATAAACCCTAACCCCGTCTGGGACCACTCCTCCTGTAGCCCGTTGCTAGAAACCGTGACTTTTATTCTTGGGATTATATCACAATGGACGTATCAATCCCATCTCATCTATTACCATTACAACAACTCGCTTATTACTAAATATAAAATGGTATAACAACATTTATAAAGCAAATTACAAAAAAAAAAAAACCGAGACCTCTGCGTTACAAACGAGTGAACTGCGCCAGAGGGGCCGTCAAAATTAATAACACATAAGCGACACACGCCACTCACTTTGAAAGCCAGCTCCTGGTTGCCGGTGACCTCCTTCAGCTTCGCGATCCTCTCGCGTATCTCCTTCAGCTTGAGCGCCTTCAGCCGCGCCACCTCCTCCATCCGGCGCGTCTTCTCCGCCTCCTTGCGCGCGCGCACCTCGGCCCTCCTCCTCGAGCGGCGGTCGTCCTTCGGCCTTATGTAGTCCAAGGTCCTCGGGTAACGTTTCAGCTGCCGGTTAACGCGTAAACAATACAACACCGACCGACGACGCGTCCAGCGCCCTGATCGCGCTATTGGGGGGGGGGGGACTGGGATATAAGAGAGGAAAAGAAAAGAGAACTCCAACCGCCGTTTCAGTTATTGTTAACGGGCGGAAAAACGGCGAACCAAAAAACAAAAAATAAACAAAAAATAAAAGCCGTGCCACCGGGCGGGGCGAACGAGACACGGAGCATACGTCAAGTCATTTCACAGTGGAGAACATTGGTACACGGGCATCTCCGTCGTTCGCATATATTTTTTTTTTCATCATCTAGCAACTCTATGGATAGATGCGGTGGTTACACCATTCTAACTTTAATGTTATCAGCATTAAGAACGCTTTTCGCACAGCTAAAGTATTCTTATACTTCGCTCCATTTGTAACAGTTGTATTCTTCTCATTTTGTCCCTGTTAGACAATGAAGACTATAGTATTCTATAACATAACTATTGGCAACTTAACTAAGCGAAGATTTTCGTTCGCGCTATGATATTATTATTAACCGCAGATTATGCTCTAGTGAGTTGTCTCGTAATGGATTGTCCATCATAGGTAAGACTTAGCGAAACATCCATTAAAATGATCTTAGACAGACTCAAAATCAAATCAGGCGAGACCGTGGCACATTTTAACTCAATTATATTTGTGGACGGCTTCCGTCTGCACCTGATTCCTGTGTGGTGTTGCTGGAAGAAAGCAAACCGCCCGGCGAGCGGGTCTCTACGTACATATTCGTCGTCGGGCTCCTCGAAGCGGAAGTTGTAGGCGCGCTCGAACTTGCCCTGCTCCTCCACCAGCTCCTCGTCCGCCTCCAGGTCCGCGTCGTCGCGGATCCGGTCGCCCGCTTCGCCCGCGTCGCCATCCTCCAAATACCTGCGCGACAACGATGTTTATCGTTGGTCACAAACGAAACATACATTTTTTGTTATCTTCTCATCTACAATCGGCTGTTATAAAATCCAGCCATTATTAAATATTGTGGTTCCACTAGGTATGCAGGAATATTAGTTTCTCTTTTCATGATCCAAATAAACTATCTCTTAAGGGCATAGGCCAGTGGGTTCATATGACTTTGGAGACATTCCTTTACATAGTTGAGTATTTTGTTATTTTCTTTAACTGTGGACATCCTGTATTTCAAAATATTGGTATACTGTAGTGGTTTAACTACATTTCTCAGTACATGTAGTCTCAAATTTTTGCAATATGTTACAATTATTGGCTTATCCATATCATAATTCCTTAAGTCGAAAAAAGATAAATATATATATATATTTATCGACATCAAGTCAATATTTGATTTTATGTAAAGTTACAACAAGCCTATAGATAATAAAGGGTGCCAAGTTAACTACGAGGATTTGAAAAAGCCCTTCAGACATCCAAACTTCCTATGACTGTGGAGGTGAGCTGAGAATCTCCATGTTACAAGGCCACCATAACATGACAGTTGTATGTGTATATATGTAATTACATAAATAATAATTTAGGAATAAAATTTACATGGTTATATCTTACACAAATTGCCCTACACCTTATATGGCTGCCATGCCCGCAATATTTGAGGCGGCTATCTTGCATAGTGTATGATTTTAATAACTAACGACTACATTTTGGATTGATTCTGATAGTATTTACAAAATTAATATCATGGTTGCAACAGACATAAACAATACTCAGATAAAAACATGTACATCGAAAGACCTGCTTTCGTAACTGTGACTGATAATTTTATATTTGAGATAATTTCATTTGTCTGGACAAAACTGGCAGTAGGTTGAATACAATAGAGACATACAGATGTCCTTTCGCCAAGAGTTAATACTATTCAAGTGTTATAAAATACCGTTTGAAAACATTCAGAATTAATAAAAGTCAACCGACCTTTTGTTCAATATGTAATCCCTGAGGAACGCTTCCCCCTCGCTGATCTTGGGATCAGACCACAGAGCTTTTAAAGGGGCAAGATCCTTTTCCACGTCCTCCTCTACGTGTTCCGCTTTGCCCGTTAAATAATCCTTGAGTTTTCCCTCCTAGAATGTAAGAGATTTAAAAACTTTGAAATTGTAGTAAGAACAATAAATAATTTTAATGCATTGAACGTCCCTCAGGTACAAAACTTAGTTTGCTCGCTACTTACAAAGGTTACAACTAGCTTAATGCATATATATCTTAACACTTATCCGATGATAACTTTATGGTCATGAGAAACAATTATGAACTATAAAAACTTGTAGACATAAATAAAGCTTGGATAATCAGTTAAAAATATGTTAACCAACACCATAGTGTTCTAAAATGTATACCAATAAGACCAGTAAATAATTGAAAAACTAAATCTGGACATATGAACGCTCTCTATATAAACAGAAGTGAAAGAGTTTAGTTTTCTCAAATTACACATCAAGCAACAAAGCTAACATTTTTAAATTGTACACTAGCATGTTGACCAACCACATTAAAATTCATCCTGTGTACATTGGTAGCAACATGTTAAAATTAGACCTTTACAAATTTTACCACAGGCATCTGATTCCATAATGCATCTATTGCACATGGTAAAAAATTGCATTTAAAACTCACACTGGAAAATCACCAATAGTCTAGGTAGTGAGCATGAAATTTGCCACTGTGTAGTATGCTGCAATAGTGAAATACAGCAGATGGAATTAAACTGAACAATTACTTAGAATACTGCTTGTGGTAAATTTTATTTAAGATGCTAAGGGATGCAGCATCCATCTGCAAGCTGTTTCAAAGTGATAAGAATATATTTAAATGTTTTAATTTGATACGGCAAAGAGAGCCCTATCTACTGAAAAGTCTATGACGATATTGTAATATTTTTAATACTTGCATTCTTTAAATCTTTTACATCTTCATTGGCCTCTGCTTTCTTCTCTATGCTGAATATGTTACCATCATCATCGTCGTCGTCATCGCTGTCGGCAAAGACCACTTTCTTGATGTTGCTATCTGTCTCTGCAATAATTACATTCATATTAAAATTATCATTGAGGTTAACATTAAGCTATGTTTAATTACATACCCTTTTCTTTCTCCGCCTTCTCATCAAAAAACTTGTAATTGGGGTCATATATTCTAGGATCTTTAGTCTTTAACAAGGAGAGGGTTTTAAGAAATTGCGCTTCGGTCTCCTCTGATACTTCTAAAGGCTCATCACTTTCATCCTCACTATCCGATGAAACAGAAGCATCAGAATTAAGATCTTTGGATCCATATTTTTGTTCTACTAAAAACGTAAAAGCATTTTATACAGGCTGTTCCCGTAATAAAATCTTATTAAATTATAAACAAAATAAACTTTACACTTGTGCTTTTCCTCTTTTTCACGCCATGCATCATACTTCTTAGCGTATTCGTTTTCAGTTTTAATAGTAACATCTTCATCAGAATCCTCGCCAAATAATTTATTTTTAGGCATGTTATACAGTCAACACATTTCAAATAAAATAACCTATTGTAAATAAAAAAATTCGTAAACACACTTTAACACATGTCATATGCTGTAGTTAGGTGCAAGTGATGTGCAAGCTGTGTATATAGGAATATCTAAATGTTTTGAGATTTAATTTTCATAGTTACAATTATTTTATTATTGGACCAAATGTACCGGGAATTTATATTATTTTTACAGTTAATTCCGTTTCTACTATCTAAATTAAAAAAAAAACATGGAATATTATTTGTAGTTTTCAAAATTTTCTCAAAAAATACCTATACCGATAAATAGAAATTGTTAGTTTATTTTAAACAAATGTTTTATTTTTTTGTAACCCAGTAAATTTGATATTTAATAATAATCACCAGGAATTAAAAGGTTCATCTATTTTGGTCTGAATCACGGTTAACAAAAATCGGTGTAACCTTAATCACACAGGCCATTCCTAATAACCTTACTTTATTGGCAGTTGTTTGTGTTTACCAAAAGAATTTTGAACTCTACTTTGAAATTTTTTACTATAAATGAAATTACAATTTCTTTGATAAGTTAAAGACAGCAAAAATGACTACAAATCCTAGAAAGGGTACTGATCCATCACCACTGGAAGAAAGCGATCAATTAACAATAAGACCGCTGTAAATATTTTTATTTATTTATTACTCTTTAAATATTCCATTAATATTGAATGATTAATAATGTATTTACAATCATCTTGCTAACATTATACTATAGTTTCTAGTCGTAAAAGTCTTAATACCCACATTGGATAAAACAAGTGATTGCTCATTTTCAGTTACAATGAATTGTGCAAGTTTTTCATTATATTTTTGTGCACATGTAGTCATTTTATTAAAACAAGATTATCTAGTGCTTCATCACAAAACTAACACTAAAGTTTCATTGAGCATTTTATCCTATTGATAATTCATCAAACAAAAATTTTTAACACCACCTTAGTACTCTAATTTTTCTTATTGTATTAAAAATTCCAGGGGTGCGGGTCAAGAAGTGGGAAGGTCATGTATCATGCTGGAATTCAAAGGAAAAAAGATAATGGTAAGGTTATCATTATTTTCTTATCCAACTTTACATTTGCTCTACAGAAAAATTGTTTTTTAATTAACCCTTTGCTACAAGTGACCTGATTCTCTTCATACAAAAAGCAAGTATGTTGCTAATATGTGACAGGGGTTCAATTCTATTTTAGTCAAGTGTTACATATATGTGATAATATCTAGAACCGGTACCAGTCATTTATGTTGATTTGTGAAATTACTAATTTAACTTTGTAAAGTTATGTATATCTTGCTCATAAATTAAAACGAGGTAATTTTTGGAATATTTGAAAAAAAATAGAGGTGTTGCTGATAGTGTTTAATTACTTTACTGAAATTAAAGTAAAAAGTATGCTAAAGAATCTGTTTTGCATCTAGTTTTATATTATGTGATTTCTTATATTTCAATTTGAGATCTATTGTGTAATAGATTTCTTAGACCATAAATATCCAATAAAACATATTAGAAAGAATTTCATATTGTTTCTTTGCAGCTGGACTGTGGTATTCACCCTGGCTTATCAGGAATGGACGCATTGCCTTTTGTGGATTTAATCGAAGCAGACGAAGTTGATTTGTTACTGATATCACAGTTAGTGTATTTATTCATATAGTTAATTTACGTAAACGCTAAGTTATTTCCTGTTTCAGACTAAATCATTGTTTGAACAAGTCAATTCTATTCATTCCTGCTGCTAATTTCGGTGAAGTTTGCGCCGTTAGTCCTTTTGGCGACTGTTACAGCTTCAACGAAACTAGCTTACTACATTACTCTTGCCAGAGAAGCTGGCTTAGCCTAACTGTCAAGAGGCGAGCTACGTCATAGTCGAAGTCGGGGCCCTGGCCCGCGCCTGTCGCTCGCCTGCGACGCAACCCGCGGCTGCGAAAAGCGCCCCGGTATCCGGTTGTAACGAGTGTATGTGGTGTGCGAGTTTTGTTTTCGTTCATTAAATGTATTGCACACATGATATGGTACACGTTGTGCGTTACCTTTCCATGAATTGTATGTACGTATTACATCTTTGAGTTGTATATTTCTTTTTGTTAATATTTCATTTATATTTTTTATATTGCACCTCCACAAACGTCACTGTTAAACCTCATGGATGACAGGGAGAGAATGCTGTAGAGCATTAGATCTTTTTTTGTGTCTATATAGAGTTTTTTATGTGCAAAAAAATTAAAGCTATCACATATATTAGCTAAAACTCAACATACAAGTGATCATAACAGCATAAATGTTATGCATGTAATTCTCATTAAGAAGCCAGTTGGTTTATATCCAAGAAAATTAATAAACAAGTTAAAAAAAAATGATATGCTAACACAGTACCGCTGTATGTATATTTACCTGTTTGTCTCAAGTAAATTATTATTAATTTCAGTTTCCATTTAGACCACAGCGGTGCACTACCATGGTTTCTAACGAAGACTTCATTCAAAGGCAGGGTCTTCATGACGCACGCCACTAAGGCCATTTATAGGTGGCTGGTCTCCGATTACATTAAAGTCAGGTGAGCTGATATATAAAAAGGACCTTCAGGCAAAGAGCTCAATCCCTTCGTAAAGGTTGGCAACGCTGCCGTGTCTCTCCGAACGTTGGGGCTGTCCCGGCTCATTTGTTTCCTCCTTCATTCAACCATGGGTCTTTTGCGCGAGGCGTGAAGAAGCACCTTGCGGGTCGACAGGTCGAGGGTGGCTGATGCAACAACTTTTTGTGGCACCAGCCATCTTAGCATTTGTACTCCACCACCACTTAACATCGCGTGGAGTGGATTCATTTGCTCGACCTAATTATAGAAAAAAGTGTATTTATCACGTAAAAAAAAAAAATCTCAGTTTTTTCGAACACACCTCGGTAACAATCAGTTTTTCTTCATAGAAAACTTTTAATGTTAACACCGAAACTCGTTCGCTTTACACGTCGCACAGAACTACAGATCGTTCCGATAATTGATCGATATAGTTAAACCCCACAGCTCCGAATAAGTTTCGCACACGCGGCGTGCGACCCGTTGTCGTACGGGCCAAGCGCAACGAATCCGTTGTATGCGTTGCAGCAACATATCGACGGAGCAGATGCTGTACACGGAGTCCGACCTCGAGGGCTCCATGGACCGCATCGAGACGATCAACTTCCACGAGGAGAAGGACGTGCGCGGCGTGCGCTTCTGGGCGTACAACGCGGGCCACGTGCTCGGCGCCGCCATGTTCATGATAGAAATCGCCGGCGTCAAGGTGCTTACCCAAACAACCCTCACTAGATCTTAGAACAAATCCACCTAAACGGTCCCCACCTAGCCCCTCACCGAGACGCTGTAAGCCCGCCGTCAGACCACCGCTGGACATGGGCCTTCGACGATATGCCGTGCGGCCGCTCCCCGCCGTCCTGACTAAGGCGTTCCACGTTACACTCCTTCGCCTCACCGGGTGGGACGGTGAAAATTTGTACCGTAATGGTACATAAAGCTGTCTCTCTCCTTCACGATCTACCGCTGCTGACGTGTAAAATGATTATTTGATCGTATTTAATAGTGGATAAAATATAAAATGGCTTGTCGGGCGAAAATGGCTAAGCACGGAATGCGTTAAATTATTTAATATAACCTTGCATGATGAGGCTGTGGCACGGAAGACCGAATGAGGTAACAGCGCTGCTTCTGCGATACCGACATATCTTACATTGCCAATTTATTGAGACGTCTTTCTACATTTCGTCCGCATTCCTTGTATACACTCAAAACCATCTCGTCCAAACAAAAATCTCCCCGATCTAGATTAACGAATGATTCACTCATTCCGTACGCGTGAGCCGAAAGTGTTCCGAGCGTACACGCACCACATACGCCCACAATTGTCACTTAACATTTAGTTGTATACGAGTTCCAATTCTAGTTAAATAGTATGTTTCCTAACGACTTCCGTCTATGCAGATCCTCTACACCGGCGACTTCTCGAGGCAAGAGGACAGGCACCTGATGGCCGCGGAGATACCCACCGTTCACCCGGACGTGCTGATAACGGTAGGTCCATTCGAAGGCAGCCCGCCTAGAGTATATAACGAGATACGTATGAAACGGATATATATATATATATATATATAACCTTTGCGGTAGTCGAGTTATGTGATAAGCGCGCGGAGGTGCGTCGTAACGCACTTTGCTCACATACATCCGAGTTCCACTCCTGGGGCTAGTCGAGTGGGCGACTGGAGAAACACCGACGACGGGCGGTGTCGTAAAAAAAACGTGCGCTGTGCGTTTGTCGGGACAGAGGTTGGCGACCGCGTGTGTTGAAAGGTTCATGTCCGTCCGTAATGGTATTGACCGTTGTGATGACGGTGGTCACTCTGGTACCACACCTCCGGCGAATTAGAACGTGAAGCAATAGTTTTATGCCAGCATTGTGCGTTGTACTCAGCGAAACGACTGGGATAGCGACAATAAGTGAGTGGGGACGGTGATTACATCATTGGTACGGGCCGCACCAATGCTGAATGCCGGGTGGGGACATCCTGTCTGTATCAATGCTTTCTTTCGATGTAAAGTGGTTCTTTGGTGCATGCGCCCACATAGACTCCTCGACGCACTTATGCGGGCGCAGGATTTCGAACTGAGGACCTTCGGCACGTGAAATATCTTAAATCGTAATAAATAAGTGGTCAAGTGCGAGTCGGACTCGCATCCCGAAAGACTCTATACCATAAACGCCTTGTGACGGTTCTTGTAAGTATTATTTTATTTTTATTATTTGTCGCTTTAGCGGCAATAGGTATATACAATCTGCGAAACGTATCACGCTTCGTGTGGTAGAGACGGACACACGCACAGGGGAGTTTTAGGGTGCATTGGGTACGGATCCCTAAAAAGCACACCCAACCAGCTTCCTTCTGTATCCTGTTGTCGGTGGTGACGTGTGGTGACTTGTACGCGCCCGCAGGAGTCCACGTACGGCACGCACATCCACGAGAAGCGCGAGGAGCGCGAGAGCCGCTTCACGGGGCTGGTGAGCGACATCGTGACGCGCGGCGGCCGCTGCCTCATACCGGTGTTCGCGCTGGGCCGCGCGCAGGAGCTGCTGCTCATCCTCGGTGAGCACGCCGGCCACCGCGCGGCCTATTCACTGAAGCGACCCCGAGGTGCGACCCAACAGTGCCTCTATCAGGGGAGGCGAACCTGACAAACCTCGTTCGCGCTGAGGGGAAGTTGTGGGACATGTCCTCGGCTCAGCGGTGAGGGGTGAGCGAGTCGGGGTGATGTCTATAAATTGATTTAAAGTACTACTTGGTAGCGTATTTCGAAGAAACAGCTCTCGGCTCTGCCTTGTGTCAGTAAGATGCGCCGGAAAATACAAAGTGTTTTCTTACTAACACCCTCACGAGCAACGAATCTTCCACCTCCCCCTTATTATCACCTATAGATCAGGGGTGCTAGGAAGTCGAGCACTTGAAGGCCCTTCGGGCGCCCGATGGGCCTGATCCGGTCCGGGCACCGCTGACTCGAGGAACACTGTGATATTTCTCTTAATAAAAATGAGCACGACGCCTATAGCTCTCAGCTATCTGACATTTGTCACCACGTAATAAATGCATATCAACGAGGACAATGGGTGTGAGCAAGTGCCATTTTTGTGTACACTTGCGTTGCGCGTAGTGAAGTCGGCCCCGTTCCGCAGACGAGTACTGGTCGCTGCACCCCGAGCTGCAGGACGTCCCAATCTACTACGCGTCGTCGCTGGCCAAGAAGTGCATGGCGGTGTACCAGACGTACGTGAACGCCATGAACGACCGCATCCGCCGCCAGATCGCCGTGAACAACCCCTTCGTCTTCCGGCACATCTCCAACCTGAAGGTGAACGCGTTGACGCTTTTATGCGGGCGTGGGGTTTCTAACTCGGGACCTTCGGCACGTGAAATATCTTATATCATATAAAATAATTGGCCAAGTGCGCGCCCGCCCCCGCACAGGCCCCGCCCCCGCACAGGCCC
>DWQX01006847.1:0-10824 GCA_018245475.1 Pharmacophagus antenor | reverse complement strand
ATTTATATATAAGACCTTTTATAAGTATTATTGGATTACTATTGAAAAATTTCGTTAGTCAACACAATTATTACAAAGATACAACCTTACGACTAAATGCAAGAGGGTAGATGGTTTTATATAAGAAAATATACATTAGGTATACAATATACAGTATTCGGTTTTACTGCTAAGAGCAATTTGTCTCGATCTCAATTAAACAACATCTTTACGAATGAACATATGATATTAATCAAGCGTCTTCAACTAACACTGATTAAATACCAAGCTATTATAAAAATGTGATACAGATAAATACATATGAGAATATCTGGGCATCCCGATGAGACGACCCGTGTTTACATTTGAGATTTTTTTGAAAATTATTCTCAAATCAATATTATTTATATAGAAAGACCTAGGGAACAGTTTTTTTAAAAATCGTCTGTCCGTCATCACGTCCGTACGTAGCTGCATCACGAGAAAATTAGTCGACGGATTTTAAATTTTGATTTTAAGATTTAAGAAAACTTTTTCACCGGAAAAACATTCCATTTGTTAGCGATAATAAATTCAATCTTTCCTTTTTATTATTGACGCAAAATTGATCAGGAGTACCAGTAACTTCTGTGAATAAACACATTAAAAGTGACTTACGCGTTAAAAGCGGTCCGAATTCTTATCCAGCAATAACATTTTCTTCGCTATTTTAAATATCTAACATTTCGAGATAATAAAAATAACGACCGTTTCATTAGCAGTGTTTGCTGTAAGCGTCCGATACCGTACTGAGGCTAGACAGACCCACCGCACCCTGGAATAACTACAGGGGCGTGTTCTGGTATAGAAATAGAGCTCTGATAATATATTATGTATTCCACTATTCGCATGATGACTTTCCACTTTCGACTAATACATCATTGCGTATTTCGGAAGATTCTATGATTTAAGACTTAAACATATCTACGCTACATAATTTGTTCCGTTGTACAATTTCGACACAACTATGAAGCGAAGTATTCGTTTCTAATGATGTTAGTTATACTCGTAGAATAAACCGATGACCTAATAAAAGGGACATCTGTAGCGATATAGCACGGTATAGATGTAGAAAATAACATAAGTATGCGATCAGATCAACCTCGTAAATAGATCATAAAAGCTTTGAACTTTTGTGGCATACATAGATAGCCAAATGTAAATTCTTCATTAATAAATATTAATCTCTTAACACTTTATCGACTGGTAGGCGATGTTTAAGGCTTTACGTCGTCGCCGCTCGTAAACGTTTAGCCCGCTATTCTGAATTTTGTAGCTGATGAGATTGAGACACAAACTTTCAGATGATTATTCAGATCTTCAATTCTACACATTCATTTATAAATGAAAAAAAAATCCTGTGCGGTAAAGAGTTTATCGAGAAAAACACAAGTTGAGAGAATTTCTGTTTCGTCATCGGTCGATAATGTGTTATTTGGCAAAGGGAATTTGATATTGAAGCATGCTTGACCAGTATCCCCTGGCTCTCATATCATGACTGCCGGTACTTCAATGCTGTTATAGCGGCAGATTGCCAATACTAACAACAACAAACCTTACCGAGTCAAACAAACACTATGTATGTATGTATGGCTACTAAATCTAACTAGTTATTTAATTATTACGAGCCATTACAATGTAAACCGCTGAACCACAATAATAACTGAAAAATAATGTTGTTTTAATGTATGTTCAATAAAAATGTAAGGAAAGAAAAAGTTATCTATTTAATACAGTAACACAAAGACAAGCAGGATTTTAGAAAAAAAAAAGGTATGAAGAAATATAAAATTAAGTATATAAAAAGAAGTTATCATAAAATAACTTTTGACTGCCTTCGTGACGCAGTGATTAACGTTTTACAATATAACGCGTAGGTCCCGGGCCACAGATGTGGTGGAGTCTGAATGGTGGTAGGGTTTTTCGAACTCGCCAGGATAGCTACCAATCTCTATGTCAACGTACCGCCATAACAGCAATGCTTTTTTCCAAACGTCATATCATATATGTATATATTTAATCATACACGTGAGTGTCGGAAGTATTCTGGGCGTACACACTTCAGCCTAAGGCCTTATAGTCACAGCATCAGATATAATCTACTTCAAGCGATAGCCCATAATTGGTTAAAAAAAAAATCAAAATACTTAACAAATGACTACACCACTAAGGATGCACAAGGGTGGTACACATTTTCAGTGGCGTTCCAGACAGCACGCCTATTTTTAGGCGAGTCCTATAAATAAACTATTGGGCGTAGTCGCAGTATAATTTATAGATAATTTTCACGTTTGTTTTTTTATTAATGACATTACGTGACCTTTGGGAACGGTAAAGTGGGAAGGTGCGCCTTAGGGTGGGGGCTGGTATCTCATTAGGCGAATGGACTGCGGTATTATTAGGTAATTGTCTGTTTAGTTGATGACGCAATGAGAAGCTTTCTGAAAAAGGTTTTTTATAAGTGAGCGTGACGCGGGCATAAGAGAGAGATAGTGATACATCTTTTATGTGCGTAATGCAATTAATAACTTTAACAGTCCTCTTATACAGTCGACTTTTTTGGCAAAGGTATTCCATTATCTATTATTGAGCCATAATTTTTAGCATTAGTGTGTCCCAGTTTGTTCTCGAAGGTTTACTGACGGTAAATCTCCCTGTTCTAGATATCGCTAGAATAACACATTTCGATGGGTAAGTATTACAATATGCTATTTTAAATTTATTTGTTTCATCCTTTGATATCTATAAAAATATAAATTAACCTTACTTCGGAAGCACATACATTTGTTTGTTATTTCATCGAACACAACTCGATATCGCTAACAAATTGCAATTCTATACAGTTTAGAAAATATTATACGTTTAACTACACAAAACCTAATCTTTCGTGTTTCTTGAAAAGCGGCGATATGTAAAAATCAAATTTCTGACTGATGACCTATATAAACATACATCAAAACTTCTGATCATAGATACATGAGATTTGGAGGTTGTGTTCTTTGTAATCTGAAGGTATCGAAACAGAAGTTTGTCGAAATTCTACAGATAAAATGTGGTTCCAATTTCAATGGAACTTCTTTCGAAACCGATGAACTCGAAATTTTGGTACACGTAATGGAGGTGGGACATGTTAAAATTAAATAAAAAGAAATTACTATGTCTAGAAAATCGGCCGAGTGATGGCTAGTACTAACATATGTATACAATTACAGCACCGATTACTGTAGCAATCTCGGAATACACAATAATTACTCTTATTACATTTAATAATATTTTTGCTTTTCATCTCCGTTAGAGTCGATTTTTCTTCATTTTCAGAGGATCGTCTATGAGATATATTCACATAGAACCATCAAAGTCGAAAAAGTTTTCGAACGAAATTAACCCATTCCAAACATACGTTTTTTACTGTCCCACTTTTAAGATTGAACTTTGTATGAGACAAATTTAAGGTATGCTCGTTCAAAGAAAGACAAAGAAGGTTAAAAATCGGTCTAGTCTGTATAAAAAGTATGAGTGATCGAGCAAAAATGTAAACAATACGAACCTAATTGAAAACTTCCCTTTTACGTTCGGTTAAAAAAACATCAACATTGTCGTAGTAGACATAATTCAGACAGTAGTCCGCCCATCAGAGCTGCATTGTATTCGCTGCACACGACTCTCATGCGCTCAAGCGCAGCGGAAAAGTGCGACTGTCAGAGGTCGTGGATGCGGCCGACTCCTAATTGATGACAATTTGGACATGTATACCACATTTTTCGAACACATATACAGGCATATAAAAATTACATAAATTTACCTTGTTATTTAGGCCATCAATAGCATCTGAAATTGTCGATTTTATATCACATTTTCTGTACCATAAGGCATACCTCGAATTAATAAAATGATTTATTTATTTAAGAATTATTTGATTCATTTAACGATTGTTCTGAATTTGTATATGATGATAAATTTTAATAGAATTTTAACCCATTTTTCTACATAACAAGGTAGGTGTTATTGTCCGAAAATACGGTTATATACACATTTCTTGCAATATGTGATCCAATGAAGAAAACCAATAAACAGTTTTCGTTTACAACTAATAGAATTAATTATACGGCACACTGTGTAATACTTTCAGTATTTTTTTTAAATACTTTGAAATAAAAATGTCTAAACAGAAATAACACGAACCGTCCGTAAATCAAGGTGCCGTCTATAAATTACTTGAAAATCTTATAAATTTTTATTTAGTAGCAAGTGATTTAGAAAAAAAAATATTTAATTAGTCTAAATATGAGTAAAGTTTGTTCACGATAGTGAAAATTATTTTATTCTTTGAAGAGCACTTTCCTTCGACCGAAAATACGGACAAAAAGCTATGCATGACTGTACCAAAAAAAAAAAAAAAAATTAAACCCTGTGATGGGAAAATAAGTTTCGATTAACCTTTTAATTTATATTGAAACTTTTAAAGGATCTTTTATCGTCGCTTCATTTAAAAAAAAAATTAATATTAATAACAAAACTAACTTATTATATGTAATCAATAGCACATTAATCACATAACTTTATCCGTCATCACATCTCACTTCACTATAATACTATAAAAAAGTCCAGCACTACAAAAATATTATAAAGCGCAACTGTACACAACAGTACACACTAGCGATGTGTCGAAGTAAAAAAAAAAGTTTCGCCACTAAAAAAAATAACTCAGCCGAACGGAATCTGCATCGTCTATGACGCCGGAGCAATGTGTAACAATTTGTAGAATCCTACGCATGTACAGCCGTGGTGAGAAGTGTTTAGTGCATATCTTTTATTTAGCAAGACAACGAAGCGGTTTTTCTTGAAGAATCCTAAACATATATAATCGAGGAGAAAATTTTTTTAGCAAAAAAGCTGATACAGATCGATGTTCCTAGTTGAATTCTAAGCATGTACAGTCGAGGAGAGAAATTTTTGTGTATTTTTATATTCAGCAGACAAGGAATAGGTGTTTGTGGTAGAAACTTAAGAATGTAGTAGAGTCGAGATAAATAGTGTAAAAAGGGTTTTTTTTTATATTATATTGTATAATGTTATTTTTTAAACAATAAAACTGAAGCAGACTTTTTAACAGTTGTGATAACGGTTAAGTATTAAAATGAATAAGATAAAAAAGTACTTACATAATGCATATCTACATTCAGTTACTTTAGGTTTAATTGAAAAGTAGACATAGGTTGTAATTTCATAATACTTGGACGCAATAAATTTCTTTGAACATTTCGAAAAGTCTTACAATTATAAAAAAGGCGTAAATACACTCCCTACCATGAATTTCTTTAACGGTTTGTACCTTAAAATACTTCACAAGTATAATACTCTACTAAAATGTGGGTGAGTGGGGCTGTTAATAGAAATTTATTTAACATTACTTTTGTCGATACAATATCATCCGCAAACCTTTCATTGAATACGCGTGCCTGCCCCAAAAAGAAACGCAAAAATCGGCTCCGGTGCCCTGGGTGTTAAATTCCACTACAAGAGAATTACAATATCATAACAACCTCGACATAAACAAAAAGATATATTAAATAAAACTAGAAAAATTCGGCCAATCCTGAGGTGGCTATTTTGATTTTTTTTTAATATAAAAACTCACGATTGGGGCACTCAAACAAAAAGAAAAATTATTCAATTTTATAAGCTAAACTAAAGTCGATACACGCTTACCTTTTTAGTATTGCACTTATAAACACGGACTTTATAACAATCGATGGTAACAACTCAGATTCGTCCCGTGAACCATTCACTCCGCAGCCAAGTCCATAAACCACTGACCAACGAGCAAGACACTACAAGCTGCACACATGTATTATGCAATTATTAACACATTTGTGTATGTGTGTACACACACAAATGCGATTACAACCTCAAAATGCACAATGGGTGACTAATTGCCAGCAATTTTAAATACAAATTGGTAACGTACGTTTTAACACCATTCGTGTCGGGAAAAAAACTCATTGCTTTTCTAATCATCAACACAAAAAGTTTACAAAAAAATGTAAACGTTTTTCTACGATGTTGGTTAGTATTTAACATTTTGCCTTAAAAATATTTTTTTTGACTGTTTTCCAATTCGTTTATATACACAATTATATCTATTATGAAACGATTTTGTAGAATATCACATTGAGTTTGCATTAATGAATAAATTTATTAATCTTTGAATCGATCTTCACCGATTCTTTCTTTCTTATAATTAGTTAAAGCTATTAAGTTGATTTTCATGTAATTTTAAGTAATAATTAGACCATAGACGGCGAAGCGTGCTCCCCCAAAATACTTCTGGTTTTCACATATATAACTACTAGAACACAGCAATGCTGTTAAGTCGGCAGATTGACATTGTGGGTGGTATAATCGAGGTCATATTTCTAATATCTCAGTACTGGTCGTAAGTTATCTTCATAAAAAAAGTTACTTAAGTATACAGTTAAATCTTCGACGTGTATATGCGTCAATCTAAATATTTTCTGTTAAACATTGTTGCCTATTCAGGGTGTATAATAAAATAAAGCACTATCAACATTAATGTACAAATTTATAATATGATTGTTTACTGCATATTTAGCGTATAAACTTGTCATTGCTTTTTTTTAATTCTGTGCTATGTGATATTTTCAAACTAAATTTCATAGGTAACAGATTAAATATCCAACGAAATAAAGAATAACTCGTATTAAAACTGAACGAATTATTTTATAACAATATATATATACAGTCGCGAACAGAAGTGATTGCAGAATAAAATCGGTGTAACTGCATACTCGAAGTGGTTCCGCTAACTGCGTAATTGTACGTAACGATTGTTTTTCACGACTGTACGTTAAGTCATGTAACGTACATTGAATGAGTTTCTCGAACCTAAGAGGGAATGTTCCTTGAAAATGTTGTTGGCAAAAGATTTGACCTCGATTTCACCTGATGTTAAGTGACAATGAGGTCGCAGATGATGAAGAGTGTTTTCTCAAAATATTTCTGGTTCTCACATGTATGAATACTGTTATGACTAACTGTTACTAACACAGCAATACTGTTATGAAGGCAGATTGATATTGAGGAACAATTGCCTAACATTTGTTTTCGACATCTTACAGTTACAAATAATTATTATTTTATCCCTGTTTTTTTTTCATACGCTATTCTAACATGTCTGCATTAAAAAATCATTTTATGACAGCGAAAATGATAGTTCCAATGAAGTAGAATTAAAGCAGTATGATAACAGTGATTTCAGTGAATTAGAGAGTGAAAATGACGAAAACGACATGTTTAGAAAAATACCACACGGTACAAAATTATTAGACTTCATGTTCGTTCTTGTTCTTTATAATTATTTCTATTTTGTTTCAATTATATATAATAAAATGTATTACTCCTACATATTAATCCAGATCGCAACAAATTAAATTACGTTATATATGCATAAGTTATATATGCAAGTGTCCAAATTAATCAGTACTCAACGGGTTAACGCAGGTTCCAAAGAAACTGAGCTGCCCTGGTAAGAATCAAGAAATTCATTGACACTCATTTATTTATTACACTAGAATCACATTGTACTTTCTTTGTCCTTTTTTATCGCACGGGATCACATCGCCTGAACTTTAATGACAGTGAGGTCGTAGGTGGTGAAGCTTGTTCGCCCAGAATATTTCTGGCTCTCGCATGTTCGACTGCCGGCACACAGCGACGCTGTTATAGCGACAGATTAACATCGAGCGTGTAAGCTTGCTTGGGCGTGTTCGGAAAACCCTATCACCATCCACGGTTCACTAAACACGTGTCTCCGGAATCGAACCCGCGATCTCCGTGTCAAAAAGTCATCCAATACACCACGAAAGCAATGAGAAAGTTTTTGCTGTATCAGGACATTGTACAGCTATAGTCTGTATTAAAATAGATTTTATACGTCGCTGAGTGTACATAATAAGCAGGATTTAAGCTGTTAAATTTCGACCCAGACAGTTGAATCCGATTATAATGAAGCTAAATTTACTTTTTTCGCAGGCCTTGAGAAATTCCGGTTGAGAAAATGTTCTATTGTTATGCGAGTTTCGTTTTCATTTGGTAACAATATATATGCAATACGCTAATATGTTGATGTGATGATGTGTGAGTGAGATTACAGATTGTTAGAGCGAGATAACACTATGCTTAATGTTAATAGCATTGATTGAATGAATATAATCACATACAAAATGTTATTGGATATTAAAAGAGTGAGAGAAGTTATTTTAGAGGTGGAATATATATATATATACATATATGTTTTATTTCGAAAACCGTGCAAATTGTACAACAGGTGTATATTAAAATCCTTTATAATAAGTTACAAAAATCGAGTTTAATGCTCACAACTATTTTAACGTACCGGTTAACGAGATGGCAGGAATATGAGGGCGGTGTAAAATACGCAATGAAACCCAAATGCGTTATGGCTTTGTCCTCCTCTAATTAATTTCCCTTTACCGAGATTTTCTTGTCACGTCAAAACTACTGCATCAGCTTTATCAACATCGACCTAACAACTTTTCTTCAATTTTACATGGTTTTAAGTGAAAAAGAGATCGCAGATGGTGGAGCGTGTTCGTCTAGAATATTTCTCGCTCTTAAACGTATAATTACTATAACACAGCCTAGCTATTATGTCAGGTTGACTTCGGGGACTGTAACTAGTCAAGCGATTTCTAACCCTACTTCCATCCAGACTGCATTAAACTTAAAGAAAGAGTTGAATGATCGGCAGTTAATCAATACGTCAGGAAGGCAGTCGAAGGGTAGTGGATAAATAAGTAATTACAGTCGCTTCGGTTGTTTACGGTTCAACGTGCAGACTGACGGCGGGCCGCGGCGGTGAAGGTGCGCTGGTAGCAGCCGGTAATCGTTCACCGTCACGCGAGCCTCCGCCAATTACTTCGTGCCTTGCGCGCGCTTTGCTGGGAGTCGGGGAATTGTTGGCGAAGCAATCTTGGATAGTTTCACGTTCAATAATAGAACAAATAATCGATATATTAGAGTTTTTATCGGTTATGTGCTAATATTTAAAATCGATTGCGCCTGATACTAAGTGACAATAAGGCCGTAGATTGTGTGTTCGCCTACAACTGTTCTGGAGCTCACATGTATGACTGCTGGAACACACTAATGCTGTAATAGCGGCAGGTTGACGTTGAGGATGGTAGCTCGCCAGACGGGTTCGGAAAACCCTATTCAGACTCCACTACTCGTGCGACCGGAACATTAAACCCTGGACATCCGCGTTACAAGCGGGTAAACCACTGCGCCACGGAGGCACACGAGTTACACTTTTTTCCATTTTCTTCACAGACAGTATACAAATAATGATAAAAAGTTAGTGTACTGGAATGCTTTGTACAAACGGCCCACGGTGTCCTGTTGAGCGTGACGACCGGCAGCCAGTTTGCAGGCGTGATGACGTAACTCACACATTATTTGTGTCTTATCGCGACGGATGTGGGAGGGACTCGACGATGAATACATTTCGAAAAAAGAATAAGCCTCTAAAAATTATTAAAAAAGAAACTTAAAGAACAAGCCCCCAAAAGAAAGAAAATATTGTGAAAAAAAAAATAAGAGATACTGTCGATGACCAAATTACAATTACCGTGTAAAATATTCGAACTGTCAATGAAACCCTTAGATGATTTTTCATTGCTTTCTTTAGCACAATCTCAGGTATTGATTCACCCTATTCACTCTACTAAGTAGCCAGTTTGCGGACATGATAACGTAAAAAAAAACTCCTATTTGGTCCTATCAAAATATAATTGCAGAATTCTCACCCGTATGTATCTGTCCAGTCCTGCCGGTATCTCTTGCTCAGATTCCTCTAAACTTCTATCTTCTTCCCCGTGTAAGTTCTGGAAAGCGTTTACATAATTACGTTCCGTCAACACTCTCTCATTTGGTAACAGTAACCTCCTCTCTTTCACTTTTCGGTTTTCTTTATTCTCTTCAACATTCTGAAAGAAGAAAACGCTTTGAATGCTACGTAAATTTTCTTAAAAGAATGACAACACCGGTCGTTATGTATGAACCTGAGTGTGACCTGACCAATGAAGAAGACAAATGAAGTAAGAATCCTTTAAAAGAGGAAATGCGAATGCTGAGATGAATATATGGCGTAACTATGAAGAATATGACTCGGAATGAATACATAGGCGGAATTTCGAAATTATAATAGTACCAATAAAAGTTAAGGAGTGATGGATTAGTTTGGTAGAACCACGTTATGCGAAGGGAATGAAAGCGATGTGATGAAGACAGTTTTAGGTAAAAATATAGATTAATTATAGAGGAAAAAGAAGTCCGAAAATTAATTGTACTCGTACACATTAGATACTGAATGTTTTTTATGAATTGATTCTGCAACTGTCCATATATACTCGATTCAAAGAGATCGAAACAAGGTTTTTTTTTAATTGTATTTGAGTGTTTGCTGATCATACAGGTCAATATTTACCATACTTTGTAATTGCGAGAAAAAACTCTTATTATCCGAAAATTAAATTTAGTTTTCCGTTCCTTTACTGTCCACGAGAATTATGCGCTGGATTATGGATTTCAGCTATTATATATAAATGGGGTAGAAAATTTAGCTTAACATTACCTTATACAATGTCGTCAACTTTATTACCGCCTAAATAAAAACAGATTAAGAGCAACAAATCTAATCAAATTACTGTATACAGTGAAACTAGGCTAATTGAAAACAAACAAGCAAGGAAATATAAAAAAAAA
>DWQX01006846.1:0-10824 GCA_018245475.1 Pharmacophagus antenor | reverse complement strand
ATATATATATATATATATAGATAATTGGGTAAGTATAAAATGTTTATTCAACTGCCCGCGAACTAATTAAATGGTAAAAAAATATGTATCTCGGAAGTTTCCATTTAAGTATAAAAGTATAAAATCTCAGCTATATGAAAGTATATTTCTAATGATGATTACTCAAGTATTATTAGTTAAATAATTTATTAGTATTTGAATCGCAAATATGCAATAAACTTGTATGAGTAATATGTAAGTTTATATTAAACTCGATACGTCTACTTCAACAATAGTGAACGTTAGTAATGGTACAATCACTCATGCCGGAGATGGGACAAGGCCGCCTGAATATAACTTATTACAGTCTACGATGTCTTGTCGATACAATTATCGACAATAAGGTTTACATAATAAGGATCTTAAAACAATATTTTTTCTCATTCCTAACATAGTTCAATGATTGAGCCCAATAGTTTCGGCAACATTTTCTATAATTGCAATAACGCAGTTGCGATTCATCTAGTGCTGAACTGGCTGAAATGAACTGATGAAATTTACGACGGCTGTTCATGGGCGACGGTGATCACTTATCATCAAGTGATTCATCGCTCTCTAGTTTGACTATACCTATAAACCTTATACGTAGAGTACGGATTAATGACCAAATGCGGAAAAAGTATATCACCGTCTTAACTAGTTATAGTTCTGTTTGAACTAAAATATAGTATCTTATGACCATTCAAAGTCAAATTTGACTGGTGCTATGGTTTTTTCGAATCCCTATTGTTAGTAACCACCTTGAATGGCGCTTAAATCCGCTATAAAACCATTGCTATATCCCGACAGTCGTACGTTTAAAAGGCAAAGTATTACGAGATCACGCATCGCGATCAACGATCACGTCTTCATTTGACATCATATAAAATTGAGAACAATTAATAGGCCATTGCCTAATAAAAAAAAACGACT
The DNA here is from genome assembly GCA_018245475.1 of Pharmacophagus antenor. NCBI lineage: Eukaryota > Metazoa > Arthropoda > Insecta > Lepidoptera > Papilionidae > Pharmacophagus > Pharmacophagus antenor. Next base: position 9,873 of record DWQX01006846.1, on the reverse strand, counting down.
TTTACTGTAAAACTAACTTTCTTTTAATGAGTTTTATTGTTACGTTCACTTACATAATTGGTACCGAGCTAGATAATAACCAGTATTTTTATGTTATATTTTAAAATACCCGAGTCCTTATGGTCGTTGTCACTGACGTTTTAAAAAAATATATAATTTCCTATTTCAGTATTTACGGCGTTACGGACAGAATTCATAGAAAACGTTATATTAGCATACAACCCAGATGTGTTGTACAAAGGAGAAGCTCTCGACGAGTCCAATCTCAAGAACGCATTCATTAAGGCGTCGCCAATATCGCTGGGCAGTAATGTTGGTAAGGCTTTTTTATTTATCCAGAATCAAATATTTTAATACATTTTATTGCATTATATACACCATTGAACGGAAGAGGTAATTAATAGAATAAATTCATTCCACATCCATTTTTTTTCTACAGCACCTATGAACTACATTTACACAAGATAGAGTCGCTTTCAGGGAGTTACAACCTTTAACGGTCAGGAAAGATATTCATGTTTAATTCTTGCCCAAGTTCGAAGGTTTTTTTACGTAGAGATATACAGAAATAACATAAGCTTAATACGACAAATCACACATCACCTGTAAATGTAACAACAATAAAAGTGCTAATAAAATTAAAATATTTAGCCACCAGATACGCGGCATTGATCTTAAAACTACTGTGCCGTTCATATAGCGGCATTGGTATGTTAAGGGTCAATTTAGTATCACGTTATTGTAACTTGAAAAAGATTGATATTTTGTGAAGGGTAGTAATGGTCACATCAAATTTATTTCTATATATTTTTTTTAGTTAACGATGTGGATATCATGGTTTTATAATACTATATTCTTGTGTACATTGAACAGGTATATAGCGTGTCTTAACATACCACCGATACAATGATACTATTGAATGTTATCTGAGAAACATGTCTAGACCGCTAACATCGTTGATACTTTTGGAGAACAGTAGACTCGTTGTTTCACCCTGTCATAATCCAATTAATTTTATATCTTTAATTTGTTCACTTGTCTATAAGTGAAACTCGTTAATACACTAATAATAAAGTGTGTAATTTTTTTTCTAAAGAAATCGTAAGTAAAAGTTCCTATTAATATGCTCGTATGTGAGATAGACATTTGTCGGTCAAATTTATTTGTAATGTTTTTTTAGTATGAGGAAAGTGGTGCAGAAACCATCCTTTAAAGTTGAATACGATTGATTAAGAGTTACCTTAGTAGCCTAGTATTAGTAATATGGTATAAAATATGAAATGTAAACTTCACCCAGGACGTTTATCCAGTACGGAGATAGAAGCCGACAGCGAAGCAGATGCTAGGAAATGCGAGGCGATACTGCCCGGCATTAAGGTATTGTGGGCCGTCTTAGAGGATTATGTCAAGGAGGGTAAGCTCTGTTATTTATTTTTTTACTGACAACGAACAAATTTTGATCATAAAAAGTGGTTCACCTTAACACATAAATGTACACGCCAATTTGAATGCTCGATCTAATGGATATAGGATGTCACTATTCTTTCATTTTATTATATCAACTGCATAATCAATTGTTTAACGGTTATGAGCTAACAATTCACCTCGATTTTACTTGGTGTTATGTGACAATCTGGCCGCAGATGGTGAGGCGTGTTTGCCTATAATACTTCTGGCTCTCGCTTGTATGACTTCCGGAACGTAGCAACGTTGTTATAGCGGCAGATTGGCATTAGAGGTGGTAGCTCGCCAGGCGGGTTTAAAAAACCTTACCAACATCCAGACTCCACTACACCTATTGCCCGGGAATTGAACTCGGGACCTCCGCGTTATGAGGTAAACGGTAAATCACTGTGCCACGGGGGCAGTCCAGTCTGCCTGTTTTGTATATTATTTTAAAATGTGAACACCGCCATCTTGTGAAAGGATTTAATAAAAAAAAGTATGGTTAACGCCATCTATTACCCAATAATAACAAATAAATTATGCCACGATTTTTGCTTCCATATGAGACGTAGTATAATAAATATTTGGTCAATGAACATATTAATTTGCTATTTATTACTACGACCACTACAAGTTGAATGTTTCGTGTAGGTCGCGTGCAACAGCTGGGCGTCGCGGACGTGGGCGGCGGCTGCCTGCGGCGACTGCACGCGTGGGCGCGCGTCAAGCCTGCAATCGCGCAAATCAACCTTGCGTCGTGCTGCGTGGTGCCACCGTCGCTGCACGCCTTCTGCCGTGCGAACGACGTACAGCTACTCACGCACGCCGACCCGCCCGGTCAGTACGCTCTCCAACACGCATACGTGCACATACACGCACACGCGTCCACGTACGCACGCACACAACACCGCCTCCTTTTTGCAGGTTGGCAGTGGTGCTGCTAAATAATTCCACGTCTAAGACAATGGCTCGTCTTAGACAATGGCTCGTCTTAGACATCCACGTCTACGATGAGCTATTCAACGCTGGTTCTGACTGCTCTCTCGTGGTGCAGTGGTGTACGGCTTGCTTTGTAACTCTGAAGTCCCGGGTTCGTTTATACGGCCACTGTCGTTGCTGAAAGCTTGCATATATATGACCGCCATGATGATTATTCTGGGTGAGCACGCTTCAGCATCTGGGGCGTCAACACTGAAAAAAATATTTCAACTCGTTGCACATTAGTAGTTCATATCGGCCATAGAATAGATATAATATCATATTATAATTGAACATTGTTGCATAATTTAGTTTTGAATGCCATACTTAGAATAACAAGAAAAAGATACACTTTTTATAAATAGTACTGAATACATGATATATCCAACACCATTGCGTTTCAACTTTTCTAAACAATATTAAATGCAAGGCGTCAAATTATGGAAAACATGATTTTTACTGTCACCCGGTATGCAACTATCAATAAGCCGGATCACAACTCTCCTATCTCTTTGAGGGAACCTTTAAAACACAACACCTTATTCTCGTTATCAAACGCATCTCGACCTACCTGTGCTCCTTTTCTTTCAGTCCAGTTTGCAAAGAAGACGTTATAGAATTTTTAACTTTAATATCTGCTAAAGCTATTCATGCTGATGGTATACATTTACAAATGCTTAAACTTATGAAAGATGAAATTATTCCTATTATCACCCATATCATCAATTTCTCATTAGAAATTTGTTCATTTCCCAATATTTGGAAAAAGAGCTCTTGTAATACCACTTCCTAATTCCTTCGATCCTTTCTCAATATCCGATTTGCTACCCATTACTATTTTTCCAGTTTTTTCTAAAATAATAGAAAATGTAGGCTGTGACCAGCTTTATTTATTTCTTTCCTCACACAATTTACTAAGTCCTTTCCAGTCAGGTTTTCGCTCAGGCCACAGCACCGTTACAGCTCTGATCCACGTGTCTCACGATATTCGCCAAGCGATGGAGCAAAGGCTTCTGACAGTACTCCTTCTACATGATTTAGACGTAGTCTTTTAACTCTGTCGATTTTGATGTTCTTCTCAACATTTTAGGCTCTTTGAATGTATCCTCGTCTCCATGCAGTGGATTCATTTCAATCTCCAGGGACGCTCGCAGGCAGTGCACTACGATGGTTAGTTATCAGAGTGGTGTAATGTGACTGCGGGTGTGCCTCAAGGAGACGTACTCTCCTTTGTTTATTTCCGTTTTTATAAACAGCCTCTGGAAAGTAATCTCATCCTATTACCATCTTTAAGAGACGATTTGCAGCTCTACCTCCATTTTATACCTGAGGATTTTCCTGAGACTATAGATCATGTTAACGTTGATTTAAACCTTATTTCAGTCTGGGTAAGATCTTTTGGCCTCTTGGTAAATCCAAATAAGTCATAGGCAATAGTTATTGGTAGGTCCTATATGTACAATCTTCTTGACCACGATTTATTACCCCCTATCAATCATCTATGATAATTTAATTATCAAGTACGACAAGGTAGTCAAAAACTTGAGTGTTTCATTCGTCTGCAACCTGTCATGGTCTAGTCATATTAGTGCAGATAGTAAAAAACGTACTGTTCCCACCACTCCCTTAAACGACGACACAAGTTTCTTCCTTTCCAAACTAAAGTCACTAGCACAATCTTTACTCCTTCTTTTATTAGACAATGCTGATGTAGTTTCCCTTGATGCTAACGAGGACCTGTTACACATGTTAGAATTACTACAAAATCTACGCATTCGTTTTATCTGTGGCCTAAGGAAATACGATCATCTATCGGAAATTTGCAACAAACTTAACTGGCTACCTATCCGTTTGAGTAGAGATTTTTTACATTCTTATATATACTCTAATCTTTTTTGCCCTAATTCACCTTCCTACCTCCGCAATCGTTTTACTTTTCTTGCTTCCAAGGACAAAAAGGTCGCTCTAGCAAGTCTCTCTTTCTAAAATTTCCTTCTCATTCGTCTGTGCACTATGACAAGTCTTTTACCGTCCAAGCGGTGAGACTTTGGAATTCGCTGCCTCAACCAATATGTGAATACTCGTCGCTCGCTGTATTTAAAAAGCACGTGAAAGAGTTATTTTTGTCAATAGCTCGCGAATCACCGGATTCGCGAGCCAGTTTCGATAAAGCTGTAATAGTCGTCTAAGACTAACAGCGCTAACTTCACCGAATCCAGCAGCAGCAGTTCTTTTTGTCTTCATAATTAGTTCTTTTGTGTATATATTTATCTATAAACATTGTCTGATTATTATATATGTATGTGTATAATGTAGTTATATTTAGTCATTTATTAATATTATTTTTCTTTTTTGTTAACTTGTTTCATATTTTATCTTCGCTAGACCTCCCATATCCTATTTCTGTGTTAAGAAGGTAAGCTGCTAGAGAACTCACAGTGTGTTTAGCTAACCTTTATGATACGATTTCAGCGTAGAATAGTTTTAGTTAGCTTATGAAATTCACGAAGTTTTTAAGTTAATAAAACGATATAGCAAAGAGTGCGCTGTTCTCAATGTGATAAACACCCGTCATTTTGGCGTGCTTTGGGTTATAGGTATAGGCCTTGATGTTTCATTGAAGCTAACAAACAACCAGCTTTGTTGTATGAAATTTTATTAACTAAATTAACTTAAGAGAAAACATTTGATGAAAATTTGTGTCTGTTGTAGGTCCAGTTGTTAATATATATTTAAGAATGTATTTAAAAATATATGTGCATGTATATCTCTGATATATATGTATATCTGATAACCTACAAGTGCTGCTTGGCTATCTATCTTAGGATTAGATAGGTAGATATTTATATATTTATTGTATTTTCCTAGATCTACTATCCCTGGCGGCCTTGAAAACCATACCGGACGCGGACGTCAGCTGCAACAACCTGGACTGGTGCGCCAGGTACCAGGTTCACATAAAGTGCAGGGGTGTGCTCGCGCTAAAGGGTTATGTGTGCAAGGCGACACTAAACAGCGGTGGCGAGAACAAGTAGCCGGGCGGCAGGCGGCAAGCGGCGAGCAGCGGGTTGCAAGCAGCAACATCACACCGTGCACCCACGTCGGCACTGCGACGCGAAACTATCATACCGCAAATTCTGTGATAAGAATATTATGTGATATATCCCCAATATACGCTAACTGGAGAGATAGAAAAATAAAAAAAAAAAGAAAATCAAAACCTTAACCTTTTTTATTTCATTATTATTCGCATGTATATAACTTATCTAACGCTCGTATTGCAAAAATCATAAAAAATATTTATTAAAACTTTATTAAATGTTATGTCTTGATTTTAAAAGTATTATTTTAAAGCATTTTTTGTAAAAACATTTTTAATTAAAATGCTATTGTTTTACAAAAACAAATACTTTATAATATATGGCATATGCGTATAGTTTATACGTGAAAGCTTTATGGATATTGCATTCAAACCAGTTTCTAGAGAGAGATAAAAGAACGAAACATCATTCATAAATGTCCATCGTGTGATTGAAATTTTTATAGGAAGGAAATCAAATAATGTTATTCTATAATTTAAAATTTACTATAAGGAAATAATTTTATTTTATTTCACCAATTCAGTGGTATGTCATGGAAACTACAAGATAAATATATGTATTACTGCACATTGTCATAACTATTTTTAGTTTTCCTATTTAAACATTTAAAATATCTATACACCAAAGATACCTTAATTGTTGTTCATCATTTATTATTGATAACTTCTCAAAAGATCTAGGACATGTATTCTTCATTAATAATATAAAATTTTTTGGTCAACAAATTTATCTGCTTTATATTACCCATTTGCGACCAAGGAAAAATGGGTGTAACGTAATTTTTTAACCAAACTTATTTAATTTTACCAAACGCTTGTTGTGTTGATTTCGTTCTATAAATTGAATAATACATATATTAATTTTAAATTGTAATGATACTTGAGAGTTCCATGTAAATGTTCACAGAATTCGCGGAATGGTATCCATTTACCACCATTTATCAATCGAGTAACCTATAAGGTTAATTATTCCATTTAAAATATACTATAATTTATTAATACATTATGTACTGATAACGGAGAGAACTTAAATCGCGAAAAAAATATTTATCAGTATAGTTCCATTGATATAACAGTAATGATTACATGTATAATCATATTCGTCATATACAAATACGATATTTATTTAAAATAATTTAATGAATTTCTTATTAGGTACAATAAAAATTAATAAAGAAAATTAGATTCTAAAATTATTTAGTCTATAATTCATAACATTACTATTATTATTTTCGATCATTTTACGTACTTTTTTAATTAAAAATGTTTAGTGATAACATAAATTTAATTGTTAAGGGCTTCATTGTTACAAAATTCCAATCTGAATTATAGTCAATTCGAATTCCAACAATTTGCGATGACCGTTCCCGATATTTAATTATTTAATTGGAATATTAAATGAAGACAGCTGACATAAAAAAGTATAGTGACAGAAAAACAAACAGATCTTAACATATGACAAGTCATCTGAATTAATAACAGCAACATAGTTACATATTTGTCATTCAAAATAACAAAAAAAGTATTTGCTGTCTATATTCACATTTAATATTGGTTTAATAAATAATATTTTCATAAAATGCAAGTAGTAACAGTAATTAAAATAAAACAGCAACAATTAAACATTAAAAATAGTAAAGAAATTACAATATTTATATATTTGTATATATATGTATATATTGGAACGTAGAAACGTTACTCATTTTATTGTTAATATGTTGTATCTCAGAATGAAATGTATTTAATACAGTTCAACAGAACTTGGTTTTATATAATCAACATGCGCAGGTATCGTTTCTTCGCCATTGGTTATTGTTGAATTATTGGGTTAAACACAATAGTTATTTTTTAAGAAATATTGCATTAAATTGAAATCTCATTAGTATATCAAAATATGTTAAACCATGTTATTTATAAACGAAATTGTAATTGTAAGTTAATTATCATTTTAGGGTATTTTTATTTTCAATTTAATATTTTATTTAGGGAATTTAAACTATAATAATTCAATTTGTTTTTCACAAGTAAGTATTTTGCAACAATATATTAATAATATCCCATTACCCATTACAGTATTTTAATTTAACATTCCTGTTATTTCAATCCTTATATTATTTAGTAATATAAATTAAATAAAAAATAACACATGTCAAGAGATTTTTTGTTTAGATTGTAAAAAAGTTTCATAAAACTATGCATCGATCTGAATTTATGAATGTATTTGGGTTATACAGATGTTACCAATTACAATGCTTTTAAATGTTAGTTTTATACTATTGTAAGAATGTGTTTAAATTAAATTATTTATTGCTATTTGTTTTAATCTCTTCGCAATTTATAATATCTAATTCTCTATAACAATATCCAGCCTCTAAATATAAACAAAAACAATAAATAATTGATCAGTATAATATTTTCCTCATCAATTTGAACCGACGATAAATACAAAAAAATATATCAAAACAGTTATTAACAATATTTTGGTAAATCAATAATCTTTTTGAATAAAATTTAATAAATTGGAATTTTAATTTCTTTTGTCATATTATTATTAAAATTTCAATTTCATGTATTAGATCAAAAAAATTAATTATGAAGACAGAAAATATAAAATGTTCAGCGAGATCATACGTAAAAACAAACAGAAACTAAACAAAGAAACCGTCTTAAAAACATAAATGGTTCATTTTTTTTTCATAGATTGCAACAAAACGGGGAAGATTAAAAGAGTAGTAAAGATTCTGGTTTATGACACTATTAGGAATGTCTGAAGTACCACATCGGCATATTTTATTAACGAGGTAATTAACTATTTGTAGCGCCTTTTAGACGAAACAGTAATTTTGACATATTTCCTCTTGGCGGGAATATTAGGTCCTGCGGCGGTTTCAGAAATTATTCTGTTTGAGATAACAAGTATTATAAAAAAAATCAATTCCTACTTAAGTCAACAATGAAAAATTTTAGTTTCGTTACTTTATATTAAATAATGACAATTAATGTAAACGAGTATATGAGTGAATCACAATATTAGGAGGAAAAACAGGAAACGATTTTTTTAGCAACTTTCCGTTTTCAAAAAGCAATGAAATTTACTTAATGAATTAATTATTTTACAAAATTATAAATATCAAATGTCATCTATCACAAGTTTAAAAAAAGAATTTAAAAGTAAGTGAAACAATAAAATGTATTTAATTAACGCTAAAATAATTTAACAAGTTAAAAGATAATAAACCTCTAAACATTAGATTAGGCATAATTTAGACTAACTAATTCTTGCCTTGTAACGTGGAGGTCCCTAGTACGAATCAGGAGCCACGTGAGTTTTAGAATTTGGTTGGTAAAAGGGTTTTTTCGAAAACACCTGGCTAAGTAGCAACCTCAGTGTCAATCTGGCACCAACGCCAACATTATCGTGTTCCGGCAAGTAAACATGAGAATCAAAATATTCCGGGCAAGTATGCTTTGCCATCTAGCGTCTCATTGCAACAACATCGTTCCTAATTGAGAATAACTGTTGCATTTTCATACCTTGCATCTATTAATATGAAAAAAAACTGTTTTAAATAACAAAAAAATATACAGTAGTACAGTTGATGTGTGAATATTACTTCAAACACACATATAATCTAATAAAATAATAGAAGAGTATTATACAGGTAAACTTTAGTATTACTGTTATGTTATGGACCACCCTCACCTTCGATAAGTCAATTTAAATTCAAGGCGTCTGCTACAAGGAGCCGCAACGAAATCAAGCGAATAACTTTATAATTGTGAATTAAATAAAAAGGGGTGAGCAGGAAACCGGATATTGCCTTCCGCGGCGACCCTTCCCTTCCGTTCACGGTTTTTATACAAGTTGCCACTCGCTATCTGGCAAGTTGCTCATTTTGTAATAAGCGTATAATCTGTATATTGATGTTGAAGGAAAAAAGGTTGCGTTAAGCAGTCAAGTGTGAAATTTGGCATAATTGAAGTTTATGTAGATGAAATTATTGTTTTTACCAAATAAATTAACGGGGCTAAATTTGCGAAATACTTTTTTATAATAAGAGAAAACTGATAGTAATTGAAATTAGTTTCGATAGAAATTAACATGTTCCTCTGTTAAGGTTGAATTATGAGTAAACTCCTAATAAAGAAAAATTAAAATCTAACCATTCAGTGAAAAGTTTTGCGTGCGTATATCCTTCTTTTAAACGTCAATTGATAAAATATTCATCGTTAACACTTATTTAGTTGAATTTCGATCCCTGCAACGATCCACTATACACTGCCGGCCAAAAGTTTGAGACCACTTTGTACACAGGTTATAATTTGCAAAATATTTTAAATCTGCGTAT
>DWQX01006845.1:0-10827 GCA_018245475.1 Pharmacophagus antenor | reverse complement strand
ACATCACATGATTAAAATTTTTTAGGGATTGACTCTCCTTTAGTGCAATAAAATTCCTTTTAAATACCCCCAGCATTGTATGAAAATAAACTGCAAAACTTGTAATAGTCTTGCGACTATAAATATAATTTAAAGCAAAAACTACATCAAAGTATACTTTTTAACTTTTAGAAAAATAATTAATACAATAAAACAATAGTAGTGAAGTGTTCAAAATTTCTTTTTACAAAATGACGTAACTTAACCATTGCCGTCAGCTAGCGTTAGAAAAAGATAATAATCTGAAAAACAATGAATTACCTCTTTCAAAGAAGTATATTATGACGGAATATGTAATGTACCGTAAAAGTAATTTTCGTTTTTGTGATAGGACAGTGTTGAATTACAACAGAATTCTAGCGATACGCCGCGAAAAGATAATTGTTTTGTAAAGTTTCCAAGATCTGTAAATGAAAATTTTGTATATGTCGGATTTATCATGGATACTAGAACCAAAATACCGTCTGTACCCGATAATTAATTATTCAATTACAGATTACAGAGTCTCAATAACACGACTTAACTACTGTAATGTACATACACAGTATGACAGTTCACTAAATCTGTCTCTTTCTTTCATAATATACTTTTCGATTAATACATTTGCAGTAACATATTTCTTTTAGATACCAAACACATCTCTCGATCACTTTTCCTAATAATTTTAATTGAATAATATTTGACATCTGTTCAACATCATACTTTTAAGAAAATTGTTTGTGTTTAAGAACCAACATTTAAATTATTATAATTCCGCCCGAAATCTAATTATAGCCGAAAGATGCGTTGCAGTATTATTTAACCATTAACAGGCCTTACCCTGACAATATTAGATGTGAATGGTAATTTATAGTCATTGTTAACATATTTGCATTTCTTGCAAACAAATAAAAATTACGAGGAAAAAATGAGGTATTAATAATTTTCTCTTAAAAGTAACACCAGCTTCACATGTGTGCAAATTAATTGAAGAGATCGAAAGTATTATAATGAAAATGTCTGTTTGTATGTTTTTTTTTATCGGTCAGGGCCTAACATTTGACATCGATTTCAATTGATGTTAAGTGACAGTAACGCAGCCGATGGTGAAACATTTTCGCCCAGAATATCATTCTATTATGGCGACAGACTGACATTGAGTATACTATAGAGCCAGGGGGGTTTGAAAACATTCATCATGCAGACTCCGCTACTCCTGTGGCCTGTGAATCTAACCCGAGACTTCCCGGTTATAAGGCAGGCGGTAAAACCTCGGCGCCACGGAGGAAATCAAAATTTGTTAAGTTTTTACACCAGATAAAGTAAATAAATTTTGATATTTCTGCGTTGTTTTAACTACAAACTTAATGTTGTCGACGTGAAAATTGCCGTGGATACAACTTGTTAACAAATAAAACATTATCGTAACTGCAGTTTCAAGTTTTCTTGCAATTGCAACCAATATCATTCTTCTAAAACTCACATTATAGGTTCACTGCAATACTCACAATTAAAACTCACAATAGCTTTACACTTAATTGTTTATTAACACTTTCTGAATGCAATAAATATTAAACCTATATAATTTAAAGTAAAAATTAAACAATACTTCTGATTAATGTTAACACATAAATCATAGATGTTATATAATAACTATTTGTAATGGCAACTGCAACAGCATGGAGGTGGTAACTCTATGGGTTTTGGCTCTAACGTTACGGGAACAGGAGCTGGGACCATAAATGCGGTCATAGGAAGGCCTGCGGGTGGCGGTGCGCAGCACGGGGGCGGCGCTGGTGGTACCAATGATATCACTATTGGCGCGGGCGCCGGAGGGGGCAGAAACATTGGCGCAGGGGGAGGGGGAGACGGTAAGATTATGGGAGCGGGCGCCGGGGGTAAATAACAAGGCGCCGGTGCTGGAGCCGGTAGTACCATAGGAGCGCAAGAAGGTGGGGGTAGGATTACAGGCGCAGGTGGTGGGGCGGGGATAATCAGAGGTGGCTGTGGTGGCAAACATAAAGGCGCTGGCGGCGGAGCTGCTAAAACAATAGGAGGAAGCGATGGTAAAGCAGGCGGCGGAAATGGGAGGATCATTGGTGGAGCAGGTGGTGGTAAACAGCTCGGCGGAGGCGCCGCCGGCATCAGAACCAGTGTCGGGGGCGGCGGCGGCGGTGCACCACATTTACCACATGACGATTCTTTCTTCTCTGTAAACAAATGATTTGTCCCATGAAAATGGAATTTAAGTACAAATAATAGGAAATTCGAATATACGCATAAACAATTGCATAATATAAACGTAAAATATTTTTTTTGGTATTCCGCTAATTGTGCCCGAGTGTACACGCTAACAACACCTAACCCAAACCAAAACTTTAAGTGATCCAGCTCACCTAACTTCTCGGCGAGTAGAGGTTTCAATAACCTGGAAACAAAACACAATTGAAATGTAAAATTATAACATATTAATTACTGTAGGTACCGAAAGGACTCCTAAGAAAACTTGAAAATAACACACCATAGATTATTTTCATGTTAAGTTTGGAACAATGTACATAGTTACAATTTATAAGGTCCCAATTATTATCAGATATTTTAACTACGACCTGTAGTATGATGTTTCTCAGAAAAGTTGTAAAAAATGTGTTCAGGTATGATAATGCGCTTGTTATAAACTTTATAAGTGTTTTAAGATAACACCTACCATATTTTGGAAGAAGAAAACGTTTATAATGAATGAACAAATAAATGTGATACCTTGCAAACATAGGCTGAGTTGACAGTTTACTTTTAGACGGTTGAGATTTTCCTCGCCTTGTTAAATTCTGATGTTACCTTTGGAATATCATACTTAAATATTTAGTATTAAATACGAAAATTGTATTTAACGTAAAGTAAGTACTTACGTGGCAAGAACGGATTTCTTACATTCCTTCATCTCCTTCATGGCCTCTAGCTGTTTAGAAGATTTAAAAAGGTATTATTTATTTTAATTATGAAATATAAATTCTGTTCCACTAACAAACAAAAAAGCTTAGGTATAATTTGAAGCTTATAAGTAATCTTAATTTTAGTATTCAAGGTCTAAATGTTAGTGTTCATTGGGGGTGGCTTTAGGTGAATAGAGAGAATGAGGTGGGAGTACAACAGGTGAAATTGATGACAAGTGGTAACCATACTTGACCTCAATTTCTTTTATTATTAGATGACAATAAGACCGGAAATAGTGAAGCGTGCTCGCTTAGAATACTCCTGGTTCTCACGTGCATGACTGCCTAGTTAAGATGGGACATTGACATTGAGGGTAATCGCTAGCCAGGTGGGTTCGACAATACGCATCCACCACTCAAACTTCATTATATGTATATTAATCGCGCCCGGGGTCTTCGTGTTACAAGGCAAGCGTAAATCACTGCTCCACGAGGCAGTTATAACTTGAATTAAACGATATAAAGGTTTATAGATGTCGATGAATCGAAAATATATGTTACACCGACGAAAACTTACGTTATAAATAAGAATGAAGTAATTTTAAATGATAATATTAACGTTATTTTATATAAAAAATGTTTACATAGTGTAATTTGATCACGTACCAAACATATTTTCTTATCACTGCACCCTTTGACATACACGGATGTCGCTAATAGTACGGCAATGGAGGACCAAAGTATCCTTTGACCTTTCATATCTACTGCTGCCAATTTCAATGTTAAACTAATTGTGCATTATACAAACCTTTGTTGAGTATTTATGTAGCATTTTACGTTATTTCGTACATAACCTCGATAAGTTCCATGATAAACTGTGAAGAAAATTTTTCATAACTTCTCTATGACCAGATTGGACGTGCCGATAGGAAATAATTAAAAAAGTAAACACTCTCTACGTTGTTTCATTATCTTCCTTCTATGTGCAGTTATCGATCAATTTATCATTTTTAAGAATTATGACAAAAAATAGTAATAATATTTCGGCTGGAATTGGCACTGTTTTACCGAATATTTTGTCAGCTTTCTTTTTAAAAATGTCTTTCGGCAGTCATTAATGTGAGAGGCAGAGTATTTCGGGCGATCATGCTTTACCATCTACGAGAATCATGTGTCAATTGAAGTCAAGCGTTAGGACATTGACGTGGATGAAACAAATTGTAAGAGTATACAGCCTAATCGTTTATAACATTACTCGCAAATGATACCTTATAATATAGGCGAAGAAATTCGCATGATTTAAGTAATTATCGTCAAAATTTGATAACCGTTTGCAACATTTTTAAAGTTCTTACCAATAATTTATCTGACAATAAATCAAAAGTTTACAATCTATTTGTAATAATTTAACGTTATACAATAATTGCAATTGTTTTCTTTCGATACGTGTTTAATCAGATGCTTGCCGAAGATAAGACATCCATTGTTGTTTCAAAAAAGTCTTGTATATAAAAATTACACATTTACGTATGGGTTTAAAACAATAGATGGCTTTTAAACTGACAATGCCAAAACGTATCACATTTTGTACCATTTTATTCGTAAGTATATTTTTTTTTTATTGAAACTAGAGGAGGTACTTTGTATGATAACAGTGTCTATCGCTAAACTCTAGGGTTTATATAGGGCGTATTACCTGTCGACAATCTCTACATTTACTGTAAACGTTCCAGAGGTGAACTCTTATAACAATCTTAGCGCGTGTTGTTATTTGAATATTACTGTATATAGCTTGTTTGTTCGAAGAACACAAATTAATGACAAACAAAAAATAATCATATTCCACTAATATGAATAGAAAACAGAGTGCATACACACTCCAAGCATATTTTGACCTTTTTACAATGCTACATGAAACTATTTATTTTTATTATTTATATTTCAACCCTTTGTACTATGCTGTTTCATTTCATAGGACATCGTAATTCTAGTTTGTTACTGTTTATGGGGAATTAATTCATAACAATGCAATGTTGCAATTGATTTCAAACTAGACTATACTAAAAACTAAAAAAATATATGTTTTTAAATGCATATTTCTGCCATGAAATAACTCTGGTAGCTGACGTTCAGAACGGTTCGGAGTGTAAAGGTTCAATACAGGCTACCTGTATATTAGTAAAATAATATAAGGGAATAATCATTCAAATATTTTGCAGGTACAACTCACACAAGGTTTACATTATGAACCGAAGGTGCCGTTAAGTTGTTTGCGACGATTGCCTTTCACTTTAAAAATGGATTCACCTATTGATGCTAAGATATGTCCGTCAAAATATATTCCACAATCAATAGGAAGGGCATACGTGACAACGAATGCACCATCAGCGAAAATGCAAAGGAGAAAGAGGTCTCTACTAATGCCGGGATTACCATTACTACCACCTTTGATATTACCGCCCATTATTCCCAAATTGCCGCTTCTTCCACCTCTTCTTCCTTTACCTCTTTTTCCTCCTCTAACTCCTCTAACAAAATTGAAAAAACCTCTTAAACCTATTAAAGTTCCAATATTGGGGAAAAGATCAGTATTGTCCAAACCCATCGGATCAAAATTAAAACCCGTAAAAATACCGGGCCTGGATTTAAAAGCAGGGAAGCGAAAAATTTTGGAACATCTCATCAAATTAAAGAGAAAAGGATCATTGACTACCGAAGAGTTCATACGATTCAGAAAACTTCTTTTAAGATAACTTCATATTTTTAAAACAAGACTTAACAATATTTGTACGTCAAGAATACTGTATTAGTATTAACTAAAATGTATTTTGGGAACAATATTTCTTAATTTTGAAATAATGAGCTAATATACGGATTATAGGATTGAGATGATGTTTAATAAAGAGACTGATTAGAATAACACGTTTTGGAAAATTGTCGAATTCTAATTCGCTGAGATTGAACACTATAGAATAAATACTCTTTTATAATTTATATTTAGTATTTCAATAATTAATAATTTTAGCCATAAAAATTTTTATAATAAATTCATTTTCCAATAATAAATTTTATGGTTTATTTTAGAGCGATGAAAAGAATTTTTGTATTTATGAACATATGTTAAGCTGGAAAAATTGATTCGGCACCATTTGTTAGCTTCTGTTGTGAGTGCAAATAAGTAGTGAATTTTGGATTCAAAGTTTTTATATGATATATATACGTGACTAATTAAGTACTATAATGAAACTGTCTCCTACATAGATTCAAATGTAATGTATATCATATAATAATCATGATAATGATCGTCATTATCAGCATGGCTGTCCACTGCTGGACATAGGCCTCCAATGCCTTCCACCATATGCTGCTCTTTCCTCTCCTTATCCAGCCGCTTCCCGCCGTCCTAACTAAATCATTGGTCCATTTCGTTAAAGGACGCCCTACACTCCTTCGTCCTATGCGCGGCCTCTACTCCAAGACTTTTCTTCCCCATCTACCGTCAGTGACTCGGCAGATTTGGTCGGCCCACTGCCACATCTACTTGTTGACTTTAAAAGCTATGTCGACTATTTTTGTTCTCCGTCAAATTGATTCTTTCCGAATTTTATCCTTTAGACAAATACCGAGCATAGCTTTATCCATCGCATGTTGAGTGAGACGGTGAACCAGCCCAGCGGTCAGAGTTCATATTTCCGCTCCGTGGGTGATCGCAGGGAGGACGTACTGGTTGAAGACTTTAGTCCATATATAATGTAAATAATATTAGATAAAATACTTTTAAATAAACAACTAAACTTTTAAATATAACAATACGAACATAGAAAGAAAAATTACTAGTTTGTACTACGGGTTTTCTAACGAATATGACGCAAAAAGATTTTTTACATCAATTGAAAAATGCATTAATAAATAATGAATTTTCGTATCTACCTCTGAAGTATGTTTGTTGTTATAAGACAGTACAATACACAATTTTATATTCACATTTAATGAAGAAAGCCCTTGTGTTTTCGACGATAAAGGATAACGCACGAATCTCAGAAGAGCAAAATTCACTGTGTTCTTTTTAGGATTGATTATATATAATAATTGCACAATTTTTTTCCTTATGATTCGAATACCTCTGAGTCGGTCCAATTAAAACTATTTATCTCTTGCGATAAACGATGATCTTCTAATTACTGTTACTACTCTATCTCTATCCTCGATTTATTTTGTGAAAAGGTATAGTTAATGATAAAGGCCGAATATGTGTTTGAAATAAAAAAAAACAAATTATAATAAATGTTTAATAAAATAAGTATAAAAAATTATTAATCAATTAAACTTAAACTAAATTAGGCATCTACAGTGTAGTAGTTTTTACCACTAAATTAGCGAGAAGCGTCATTTTGACGCCACAATGTTCGTCTAAAACTTCTGTATAAACAATTACTTTGTTCATTGTTCATGACAACATGGCTTTATATAATTTTTTAGAAATTAAATATAAAGATACATTAAATTAAACTACCATGGCTATAAAATGGAAGTCAGGAAAAAGTGTCAGTAAACCTAGTGTTAATAACATTTCTTACTATTAAGAGATTTTTACACTTTTCACTAAGCACATTACACTAAGTCCCTTTAAGTCTGAAGCTGTTTTGCTGCTTGGTGCTAGCAGCTAGGTGGTTGACCGCACGCGTTAGCGCGTCCTTGAGTTTCCCGAAGAACGTGACCAAGCTATGAGACCAAGGCTTATCCCCGGCGCGACACGTAAAACACGGGTTCAGACCGTCTGGCCTTAGCAATGACCGCCTGACCAGGAAACTGCCCTGTAAAAGTAAATGTTACGAAAAAGAGTGCCAGAAAGAAATGATAAGTTAAAAAGAAGACAGAAGAAGATGAAAAATTATACAAATATTTATATGCAACTTCTAAGAGGTGCAGTTTAATCTTGTTCTTTATTTATTAATATTTTTATCTAGGACTATGACAGTTTTGATAAAATTGATAAAAATGATACCAAAACAAATTAAGCCTTTGTTAGTATTTAAGAACAATAATAGATTCTGACTTATTTTTTACATTAAATCGCACGAAACTCTTCTTTGTGCTCTTAAGCAAACAGGTTTTACTTTTGAAATGAATCAGTTACTATATTACTACAGCTATTCATATATATTGTTAATTGTTTTCTCGCCACGGGATACGCTGGTTATAGAACCTCTATAAATCATCTACTAATTTAGACAAGAAATACATTTGAGTCTTTTTGCCCATGAGTTATGCAGATTATCATAGATATTTATTCTATTAAATACTAAGCAACGAATTATATAAAGATTTATAATTGGCAAAGGTTTTTGGTTAGTAACAGAATCTATAACAAATAAAAAAAATAGTTACTCAAATATAAAACTGTTACAGACAACTGTAGTTAGTGTGAAAAGAAAAAACAATCCACGTAATGTAAACTGCTGATAAAAAAATTATAATAAAATGAATAACAAACCGTGGCAAAAGACACTATGGCCATCACAATCATTATCCAGATGACTTGCTTTCCTAATTTCATTTTCGTAATAATATCTGACTACGAGATATAAGAACAGAGTTCCCGCATAGCAGGCACTGGCCAATAAAGGCATGATCGAAATTTTGCCGCCTCTAAAAAAACTCTAATGCGCAACGTACAATCACGTATGGTAGATAAGGTTGGACTGAATCGTCGGGTGTTATTTTGAAATCTCAATCCCGCATGAAAAGTGCAGTGAAATCTGCGCACGAAATGCTGAATCTGTATTATTGATTAATAACGAAACGTGATTATTCATCTGCCTTTCTTATTTTAACACAATGCTTCGAACAGAGCAGGCATGCCTCGATACGTGACCGTCCTCGCCATTTTTCTCATGGTTGGTATACGTTCTTTTTGTTTTTAATTGTTTTAAGTTTTTTTTACATTGCTCTCGGCTTTTTTGTTTTTGTGTTTACCTGTGTTGTACATTACAGATGGTCCGTTTTCATGAATGCGCTCCAACCCCATTACGTTTGACAATTGATTGTGGTTCCAATGAAGAGGTAAGATATAATGTTTTCTTTTTTAATTTCGTCATTAAAAAGATGATAGTTAAAAATTTAACGTTTGTTCCCTATCAGTGGTATCATATAGGCAGTTTAACCGTTTTATAAGCCTATTTTCCACCTAAAATTTGACTCTATTTTTTGTTCTTTATTTGTTTGCAGGCTTCAAATCTAATTATAATAAAAATGGCTAATTAATCAATTAGTAATTAATCTATTATAATGTAAGTTATTTGTTTTAATAATTAACATATAAGTTACCGCAGATCTCTTTTCAAATAATAACATGTTAACACTAGTTAAGAGTATGTATCACATTAATTATGTAATTGTTTAATGCTCTGTTAATACAATAATGTTAGATGACGACGTATCATATTCCTAGGTTTATTTTAAAATGTCAATTTGTTTTATCATTGCAGTCAATGGTATTTTGGTCCGTTTTAATGTTATAAGGAAGTAAAATTATTAAAGAAAATTTACTTATCGTTAGGTTAACACAAAATTCGTAAGTTTTATTTGCTACGGTCGTTGAGTTGACCGTACGTTACGTAACGTTACTTGTATTTTTCTAGTTCTCGTGTTACACTTTCAGAACTATTTACCGATGGTCAGCTCTTCGTCTTCCGAGCTGTTCGATTCGTCGTATTTCGACGTAGATTCATTCTGTGTCATGATACACCGAGCTATACCCAAAGCGGTTAAAGACGGTAGATTTATTCTCGTCGAACCGGAACACGATCAGTTCGGGTATGCCGACTCTCAAGCGCCGGTTGTCGTTTCACCGCCAAAAAGTTTCGTACCAAAGTTGAGTACGAACAGGCTAAAAGCCCCGAAGCTGGGGATACCGAAGATAAACGTACCAAAATTAAAACCTTTGGGTAAGACATCGTTAACGCCTTCGGTGGGCTCACCGATGAGAACAGCATCTTTCAAAGTTAACGCGGATGAAGAAACTAGTGCTGAGAAATTGGAGAAGTTCAAAAAAGGAGTGCAGAAGATGTTACACGTGGTCAAAGTGCTGGGGCAGATAGATCAGTACCTTTCGGACAGGACGAGGATAGTTGTGGATAAGTTGTCGAAAACATTCGGAGAGTGACATTACATAATAAGTCTTGTTAAAATATCAGGTCAAAATAAAATTCCGTAATTTTTAATATTTTATATTTTTATAATAAATACGATTTATATTTGTTTTTTTAATTTATTTAGCATCTGCCTTCATATTCAGATACGTCCCCTCAATTAAATACTAATATATTTGATTTAATCAAAAAATATATCTTGAAATTGAATTTTAATGGTGAAAACTAGTCTAGACATATAAATTCTACGAAAATAACACTTACTTAAACGGAAGACTGTAATGTTTCCACGTTACTGCAAAAATAGTTGCATAAAAAATAAGACACCTAAACTGACTTCAAAAGAAACCTAACACTGCACACATACACTGCCGGCCAAAAGTTTGAGACCACCTTGAAAAAACCACAATATTGAATAAAACTCCAAAAGTCAGTGCTCTACAAATTATTTATTTACCTTATTAAATATGCAACTTGTTATGTAACATAAAATAATTTAAAAACTACAATAATTGCCATTATTATTAATAAAAAAATATATATTATCTAAACTAACTTTTCGCCGAAAAATCTTCCCTTACTTTTTATAACTTTTTTGACTAATCTTGGTAACCGGTCTATTAGTTTTTTGATAATTTCTTGTGAAAAATTATTCCAACTCTCTTGTAAAGTCCTCCAGAGGTCTTCTTTTGACGTCGGACAATGACTACGGACGTTTCTGTCCA
>DWQX01006844.1:0-10827 GCA_018245475.1 Pharmacophagus antenor | reverse complement strand
CCACCGTTTCACTTAACAGGTGGAGTTCTCGGCGGACACGCTGCGGCTGAACCTGATCGACCTCGCGCGCACCGGCAGCAAGCTGATCGCGGTGACGGGCCGGCTGGAGTACGCGTGCAGCGCTTCCGACTCCGCCGACCCGGTCACCTTCGGCACGCGCGACGCGCACCTGGTGAGATCACATCGGCGGCGTTATGTGGCCGAAGGACCACAGTGCGGCAGTCGGCGGCTGTGGTGGCTGATGAAAATTATCGTCCTCTCCGTTTACAGCTTTATTTTATTATTCACAAATATTGTATGATGTTGGGAATTTACATCAAAACAAAATCCGAAAACTTTTTCACTTGGCTATTTAATATATATTCAAAAATCTCACTGGCAACCCGCCACAATACGAATGAAACTGGGAAATATTAAATCTCTTCCCTGAACGAATATCAAGTTGAAGTTTAGTCATCGTATGTAGAGGAGAATGTATTGCAGTGCGTTCGTTAATGGTAAGAAGTAGTTTCTCAAATAGACGCGTATGTGTTTTTTTTTTTCAGTGTATTACCACGCATAACTTTTTACTGAAAGCTCTCCACAATAGCTGTCTGTCGTTTGTATTACTTTCAATGCAATATTTTCATCCTTAAATCTCACCCATGAAGTACCGTGCACAATTTTTTTTAATGTATAATTACCGTTAATTTAATTAGTCTTTCCACCATATATTTACCATATATACCATAATATTTGCAATTAACATTTCTCTCCTCTTAATGGATTTATTTATTCGTTGAACGTGATAATAATTTAAACAATGGAGAAAAGATTTAGTTGATAACGGAACCGAATCACGTGTTAAAAAGCGTGTATACTTGTAAGATAGCCGGTGCGTTAAAAACTTAATGTTTTCTTTTCTGTTATAGTCTGTGGCCAGGACGCCATGACAGTCTTGAATTCGCGGACAAATTTTCAAATGAACGAGATATTAATGTTTCGATATATCGTTATTTTTTCTCTTTCGGTAACTGTGCACTGTTGTCAGGCATTTAACACGTTCACGCCGGCGTGACCCACCGGTGGGTCACACTAACCTGTCATCAGGGGGTAAGCACACCGACAATTCACTAATCACCTTAATAACTTATTCAACGGTTAACACCTTAAAATTACCTGTATCAAATAGCAGGTATAGAGTTAACCAAAGTAAACCGTAGCATTAAATAATGCTCCTTTAAATACAAATATTGCACTCTAAATAAAATCGTGTCTTCAAGAGAAAAAAAACACCTTAAAATAGTAGGCGAGGGTAATGCATATGCATAATACCGTTAATACAAATTCATTTAATATTACTTCTGTCGGTACAAAATGCTCCGTAACCTTTTCATTAAATACGCTCGCCGCCTCAAGAGGAGAAATACCTAAACCGACCACGGCGAGAATATGTAAAATCTATAAAAATCATAAATATTCTATTATTATAGTCATACATACATTATTGCGTTATTTGAAATATATTTAGCATTTGTTCGTGTAAGTTCCTCGCTTAAGAGTTTTATCACTTTCATTGCTATTTTTATACACTTCACAAGCTATCCTAACTCTACATTGAAACGAGCAGGAGACGTTAGCGAAGCGAACGCGAAATGTACACGTGGCCGCGATGAAAATCGTAGAAAAAAAGTGGATGCTCTCTCTCAGTCGTAGAATTGTTGGAATGGTGACTCTAGAATTTCATCGGATATCCGGAGTAGCGTCGGCGCGAAGGGATTGTGGGGGAGTCGTTGGTCATGCGACCGGCAATCGGCTGCCAAGACAGCTTCAATGCCTCAACAGCTCACGACGGATCGATGGCATTTGAACGGACGCGAACGGGGACACAAGAACGCGTAATTGCCGACCGGACACCCGGGCGCTTTCTTCGACAATCGCGTAGCTCGCCATAAAGACGGATAGGTTAAGCCAGCTCCTCTGACCAGCGTAGTTAGTGGAAGAGCTTACGGATCGCCGGATTCGTGCGACAGTTCGGATGAAGCTGTAATGGTCGTCATAAAGACTAACAGCGGCGGCGGCAGCTGCATAAGTAATTGGTAAGAGATCACTCGATTGTCTCTTTAGGTTAATCACAAACGTTTTTATTTATTTCTTTCTTTTTTCGGCACCACACGACTACAAAAATGCGGACATAACGCCTAGAGGCATTCTCTTCCAGTCAACCTACAGGGTTGTGTATAGATATACAGCGGGTGCGCAAGAAGTTACAATAAAAATGGAACCCAAATTATTATACAACAGAGCGAACACGTAAATTAAAAGAAAAATCAAAGAAAAAGAAGAGAGACCGATTCCGATACCTTCATGAGATTTGTCATTGAATATAGAGTATTTAAGAAATCTTTTGTGGTATAATTTTGAAATAATGAATGTTGTTTTACATGACTTTGGACAGAAATTACTTTATAAATTTATTATTACACACACGTTAAAATGGTTTCCCAACTGTCAAATTTAATTTTTCGTTTTGTAAGTATCAAAATCTATTCGCTGAAGTAGTATTGTGATTTTGTAAAAGAAAATAATTAATTAGTTTAACGTTATTTGGCAAAGCTTTTATTTTTCGATGAATATTATAATATTTTTTTAAGTTTTGTTCTTTATGACGCATATGTGCGTTCTCGTATAGCGCGTTCCGTTAAGATTTGTATTTTCGGATTTCCTTTCCTTTCCAGGGTTCCGTACGCGAAGAGTGTCAGGCGGAACCCTATTTCGCCGCGTCTCCGTCCGTCCGTCCGTCCTTCTGTCAGCAGACTATCTCGTAAACCGTAATAAACAGAAAGTTGAATTTTACGCAGATTACGAACATATATAAAAATATAATAACAATATAAAAAATACTAAAATCTCAATCTGTTGAATGTCAATAGAATTTTTTTCTTATTTTTCAATACATTACAGATTATAATGAGTTAATAGATGTTATAACTTTTTGCCAGCCTTGTCTACAAGCTCTATTCATACTGTACGAAAGCTTTCGCATTGTGAGTCAATAATATAACATAGATAAGTGGACACGTGGTCTAAGAAAACCATCAAATCACCGGAAATCTTTCATCGGACACGGAGCTTTCAAGACTATAAGACTTCGCACGAAATGATACACTACCGTTCCGTGAATAAGATCGAGGGGCAATTACGTGTAGGCGGAGCTAGAGTTTAATATTGTTAAATGCCTGCAAATTGGTTCGAACGGGGTCACGGCGGCCGCTAGCTGGAAATATAATTTTGAATTCAACACGTCGCCATTCGCCCCGGAGCGGGCTAATGAGGCCGTTTGACGGGTTAATAAATCATTCCACGGCCACGAAATTTGCTGCGATCGATGCTACCGGTTACACGGGCGTGTGTAGGAGCTGCTGCTGCTGCTGCTGCTGCTGGGTTCGGTGAATTTTGCGCTGTTAGTCTTTTCGACGATATAATATTCCTGTCTACCGGTTTAAAGTGTTTACCGTTCTAAAAACTAAGACTGGTAAAATATATCGTTTGTACACTTGGCGACTGAGGAGAGATCAGTGTGAGCCACCGGTAGCTTGCCGTCCGACGTGAAAGACGACTTTAAACCACCACTTTAAACACCGAAAAAAAAAAATCTAACTTTACACAGTTTCACACAACGATGCAACTTTATGACACCTATCGCATTACGTACTTATAAGCGTTGCGCAGCTCGTGTCGTATGGAATCTGTGACAATAATGTGCTCCGTAATAACGGCACGCGACATTCGATGACGTCACCGGAAGCCGATTTTAATAGCGGAACATAAAATATCCCCTCGTTCACAAGAGGCTATCGACTTAATATTTTATTACGCAATAGAACGTACCTGCAAAAGCGACATACAAATGGTGCAACGTCGGGCTCATTACAATTTCACGCTTGCGTTCATTTATAAGAGACGACGTCTTGTCCGACAGAATACAACCTTAGACTGCGAAGGCGGCAGTGAAATCTACTTGTTTTCTATTCTTTGTTTACATATTGCGTATGTGGTCATCGGTAAAGTTACCACCCGCGCGTCTTCAGTGTACCGAGCTGTAAGTTTCCTCATTCCGCACATATCATATATCATAGATCTCGGCGCCGGTAATTCGCCGAAGGGCCCCGGTGAACAAAACCGCGAGGTCGTGTTTAACGATTTCAATCCCGCCTTATTCCGGCTGAACTTTCGGCGACTGCACATTCACCTTGGGGTCCTACAGCTTATTAATCACCGATTGTATTATGTTCTTTTTTTATCATTTCGTACTGCGATGGATCCGTTGGAACATGCGATCATAAATTTTTTATCGTCGTATTTGTATTCCACGCGGATGAAATTCGGAACGTGGTTGAGATAGTAAAAAAAAAAATTATGGCCTATTTAAATATACATTCCGATATTTTGATGCAAGTGGCTTTAAACTCAGTGCTAACTTGCCGGACCAGTCGTTTTGACTGGACGACTCTATATAAGAAGTCACTTATACTGATATGCGTTTGATATTTTTATTCTTTTTTTATACCGCCTCCGGCAACGTTGTTTTGTATATTTTATTGCGAAACAGGAAAAATACGAATGTGATAATGCACAAAACTAATACAGATACGAAAAGAAAACCATAAAAATGTGTCGGTGAATCTCGTGTTAATAAGTGAAACGTAGTCATATCGATGAAGTTACTTAACATTATACTTTCCAAACATGTCTTCTTCTATAGGGCAATGCAAGAAAGGAGTTCTCAAACTAAAGTTTAACACCGCTCCAGGAACAGATGTGGTAATGAGCTTTTAAACGTAGTAAGCGGTTAATGTAATAATTTAGAAAGTTTACTTTTAAATATACTTCCTAATGGAAATTACTCATTGAAAGCGACTGCAAGACTTAATTCTATGGATGTTTCTTGATTTTATTGACATCAGAACTAATGGAAAATTTTCATCTTTGTCGTTTTTATTTTCCTATTATTATTTCTGTTATGGTTTTAACATTTGACAACGATTTCACTCGATGTTATTTGCGAATGAGGACGTAGTTCGTTGTGTTCGCCCAGAATACTTCTATCTCTCAAACGCATGTCTGCCGAAACACAGCCATGCTGTTATGGCGGCAGCTTGACATTGAGAGTGGTAGCTAACCAAGCAAGTACGAGAAACCACACTTCTGAATCCCGTGAATCGAATCCAGCGCCTCCTACAAGACAAGCGGTTACACCACTGCACTGATTTCCAGATACTACCGAAATGGGAGGCTGTGAAGACGGGCACAATATCGTTTAAGTTCCGGACGAACGAACCGAACGGTCTGATACTGTTCAACATGGGCGCGAAGCCACCAAGGGTAGGTTGCACGGTAAGGGGTGAAGCTTTTGGGGTTGACCCGTGAACTATCCAGAAGGAGAACATGATTCATTCAGCCGATAAAACTAATTTCATCCCCATCGGTACAGAGAACTGTGCATCGGTAATGCATAGAGCATTGCCTTAATGAGTTATTAATGAGTCTTACCATTATTATTATTATTACGTGCTTAGTTAATTTATAATCACGAATAAATAATAAATCAAGCAAAGGTTTATTCGGACCGTGGAACCAACGGTTGGACTCTTTGTGGGTATTTGATAATTCTTTTTATTGGTAAAAGAAGCTGAGTGCATCCTTTATAACTTTAAAAAGTCCCAACCTCAAGTTTGTAATATAAAACATTGTCTGTTTCTTTACTTTGAGTCCCTAGCTATCATTGATTCTGTTTTCATTTGTATTCATGATGATTATAATTTTGATAAGATTCATTAATTTCTGATATGAGGATAAGGCAATATTCTATACGTAGTAAACTGTGGATAAGCTTTATGTAATTCGAAACTCGACCGTACGTGTTCGTAATGACTGTTTAATGCGTTGAAGAATTATTCACAGTTTGGTCTGCATGGTAGGTAATGGACAGGGAAATATTATTCGAGTATATGGTGATTCACACAATTAGGGGAATTTGTGTATGGTACCTTATAAAGTTTCACCCACTTTGAAGTGTCAAGTGTTATGTGTTTGATATCTATCGATGTGCACCGTAGACCATTCGCACAGATTGAAAGATATACCGTGAGCCCAGCACATGCCCTATACGAACGGCTGATGTTCGGATCCGTAAGTTCACCGGAGTGTAGCTCGTTTAGAAGGCTTTATTATTACCTACACAAATTCGCATTCACGTTTTAATCTATCCATCTATATATTTAAGAACACATCTACCACATTTAACTGTTGCTATAAGACGCGACGTGGGTACTATCGCTGGTGTAGATTTTGAAATCTTTAACAACTTCACATAGATCCATTGCTTATAAATAGAAATTATAAGAGCATGAAGCTTGCGCTTAAAAAGTATGTTTAGGTAATTAGGAATAGAGAATATTACTGCTTTAGAAGAAAACTGGTAAATATTAATGCACCATTGTATATGTTTTCGGCTTATTTTGTTTTGTGAATGTTCATATATTTTAATTTTAGTTGTATATAATCTTTAATTGTTTATTATTCAATGTTGTAATTACTGTGTTTTGGTGTTTAATCACTTTTGTGATTGCAATTATGTGGTAATAATAATAATAATGTTATGTAGTATACAAAACTACATAGTAGTTAACACTGATTATGTAGTATTGTAGTTTTTACAGCACAAAGAAACTGGTTACAGTTGAGAGTGGCGATGGTAGTTGGACTACTGGCCTAACGAGACGACAAACTGTTTCTGTCTGCACTAATTTCCCTATGTAGAACCAACAACAGCACAGTCGTCGCTTGACTATCGCTACTTAAGATGCATTTTTCATTTTCGTACCTATATATTGTAATAAAGAAACAGATAATCAAATTTTATGAAGTTATATATATGGGTATGTTAACCCTTGGTCGCTGGTACTGAACCGTTTTCCTGTTTGTCTGCACGATTTTGGTCTAGCAATAAGCGTGTCTTGCGACTGTTGCGTCTCTTCCGTTCGCTTCAATTCGTCTATTTAGCTCCATGACATGATTGTCTTCAAATATTTTTTACATTATCCGTCCATGTTTTACTTGTTCTTCAACTTTGCTTATCTTACTTTGTTTGCCTTTTTAACTTTGTCTGCCTCTTTTACTCTATCTGCATCTTTTGCTTAATCTGCCTCTTTAATTTTATCTTCCTTTTTACTTCATCTGCCTGTATTACTTTATCTGCATCTTTGACTTTATCTGCCTCTTTAATTTATCTGCCTCTTTTACTTTGTTTGCTTCTTTTACTTTGTCTGCCTCTTTAATTTATCTGCCTCTATTATTTTATCTGCCTCTTTTACTTTATCTGCCACTTTTACTTTATCTGCCTCTTTAATTTATCCGCCTCTGTTGCTTTCTCTGCGTCTTTTAACTTGTCCGCCTAATTAACTTCGTATGATCAGCGGTTGCGCGGCTGCCGCTCAGGGCCCGCAGCCGTCCGGGCGTAGCGTATAGCCGCGCTGTGCGCGTGAGACGTCGCCGGTGCGTGTCCGCAGGCGGACCTGTTCGCCGTCGAGATGCTGAACGGCTACATCTACGTGCACGTGGACCTCGGCTCCGGCGGCGTGCGCGTGCGCGCGTCGCGCCGGCGCGTCGACGACTCGCACTGGCACGAGTTCATGCTGCGGCGCACCGGCAGGGACGGCCGGGTGACCGTCGACGGAGCCAACGCCGAGTTCAAGACGCCCGGTATGTCGCGGCACTATGTTCCGCTCGTCGGTGTTCTGTGGCAGAGAGGAGGAGTATATGGTGGCTGTGGAGGTTTCGTTTTGAATGGCTCCGTGGTGCAGTCGTTCAGCCGCTTGCTTGTGACGCTTTGTTCTCGGCTTCGATTACCGGTCTACCGGTGTCAAAGAGTTCGGATAGCCGCCACTAATGTATAACTGCCGCCATCACAGCATGTCTGTGTTCTGGCGGACATACGTGTGAGAGCCGGAAGTATTTTTTGCGAACACGCTTTACCATCTACCACTTCAATGTCACTTCACATCAGGTGAAATCAAGATCAAGAGTTAAAAAAATATAACATCTCACGGCAACTCTATACGCATAGCCGAAGTTCGGGATAAGTGGCGTTCTTCGGGAAAGAGCGATGTGTTCAGCGGTGTTCTGTCGCTAGCTGATGATGATGATAATAGGTGGTTAACACGAGTGCTCTCAGTACTTGGAGATTGGCTACATACCCATTCGCATAAGATCCTAGTCGCAGACGCCCGATTAGATAGTGAAGCCAAATCAGCGTCGCATTTATAGTTTTAAACGTTCAAAATAGATTAACATATTCATATCCGAAAATAGTAATATGAAAATATGAATTCCAGGCGACTACTCTAACGGAAATAACACTAGAACTAAATCTCCCACGAACCGGAAGGAATTTCAAAAGAAAAATAATTAAGTAAACTTCACATTCAGTGCGTTTATTTTGGCAGCTACGGTCACACAAATGAAATAAATACACGGGGATGTAAGACACGTGTGGTAAACTCACAATGAAATGTGGTTATACACCTGTTTCTCAGGCGAGTCCAATCAGCTGGAGCTGGACGGCCCGCTGTTCGTGGGCGGTCTGGGTTCAGAGTATTCAGCGTCGAGGACCCCGCCGGCGCTGTGGACGGCGGCCCTGCGTCAGGGCTTCGTCGGGTGCATCCGGGATTTGATGCTGAACGCGAAGCCGCAAGATCTGACAGCGTACGCCAGGCAACAGGACTCCGGTGAGAACGGCTAATTACTTATATATCGAGGTCAATTGTACGCTCTTAGCTGAAAGAAATACTTACAATTGATTGTCGACAATTATTCTTTCAGAAGTAGGTCGATATGAAAACACGAAAGAAAAACTAAAGCAGTAGTTTCTCTTGTCTAACGCAGAAAGTCTCAGGTTCGCGTGAGTACTGGAGTAGAGTTTCGTCAAACCGTTCCAGCCAGCTACTTCCTTAAATGCAAATTTACCGCCGTAACAGGCAGACTTTACTGAGCGAGCATGATTCACCATCGGCTGCATTTTCACTTAACGTAAAAATATTATTAATAGAAGAAGCAATTTTTGATTATTTTTATCTTTCTGGTCTTAGAATTCGTGACAATTTCGATTTAATAATTCTTATGCAATATATTGCTTGAATGGGGCACGCCGGCCTCTCGGGCTTGCGTGGCAATACCGCCACTGCTTAACGTGACTACAAATTGAAGACGACTGGTAATGGTCAGTTAGAAAAACTTCGACAGAAAGCACTAGAGATCCGATTACGGTAGAGTACCGCAAGTAGACATCGCTTCCCCAGTGGTTTAATAACTCACCACACTTCTCGTGCAGCGTCGGTTCGGCCGGCGTGCCACGTGCTCATGAAGCAGTGCGTCAGCCTGCCCTGCCAGCACGGCGGCGTCTGCTCCGAGGGCTGGAACAGACCGCTGTGCGACTGCTCAGCGACCAACTACGGTGGCCCAACTTGTGGGAGGGGTACGTTTGACCACTCGTTTCTTTTCGCTTCGCAATTAACACTCTCCCTGACGGAGAGTTTTCTAAATATTGTTTAGGTTATTTGTAAACCTTCAGAGAATACAATCGAATCCATCGGTAATTAATAACCTAACAAAATTTTGATTTGGATTATGGTTGTGTGTAATTATTTGAGGCTTTAAGTTATTGTTGTGGATGAAACGTGATCGAAACTTTTTCAAAGGCAACAAACAATTTATGTTAGCAAATACGTTAAATGAATTTTAAATGTTTTTTTTTTACTTATATTGTTTTATTATGATTCAACAAAAATGCAGGACCTAACCCATTATCACATGTAAACTGTTGTTACATTTGCTGCTTATAAAATTATAGAAATTATGTTATGATAGATTGTACATTGATATTATTTATTATATTGTGAGATGTCGGATTTATTTCTTTGTTTTTATGTATATTTTTAAGTATTATATCCCATTGATTTTACTGTTGTGATATTGTAACTTTGGAGAGAATAAATTAAATATTAAAAAAAAAAACAACACTAACATTATATATCACAAATCAATGACGTCGCCTCCTCAACTAGGAATTCCCGTATCTTAAGAGACAGTACCCCTTTCTTTATAAAGTTATCTGCCTTACTGGCGCAGTGATTTACCTGCTTGCCTTGTAACATAGAGGTGCCGGACTCGATTCCTGGCAATGTCAACTCGCCCGGCTAGCTACCACTCTCAAAGTCTCACCTGCCCACATAAAAGCGCCGCTGTGATCCGCCAGAAATACGCGTTAGGGCAGGTACTACCCTGGGCAAACATGCTTCGCTACCTACAGCCGCGAACTTGCTCAACGCGCGGCGTTAACGGGCGAGCGTTGGCTACTAACTGATCAAAGTCCACCGTGCCCCGCACCGCCGCAGAGTCGCCGACGCTGCAGCTCAACGGCAGCCAGCACCTGAGCGCCGCGCTGGGGCCGGAGCACGTGACGCAGACCGAGGAGCTGATGGTGCGGTTCCGCACAGCGCGCGCGGGCCTGCTGCTGCGCACCGCCTGCGAGCACTCGGCCGACCGCATCGAGCTCGCGGTGGCCGCGGGCCGCGTGCGCGCCAGCGTGCGTCTGGGCGACAGGGAGAAGGTACTGGTCGCGACTGCGGGCTCGACGACGGAGTCCGCTCGCCCGGGGTATACGTATCGCCGCGGCACAGGGTCGGGTGTTGCGGCAGGTTGCGCGCTCACCGCGCAGCCGACTGAGGGCGACTGAGCCACTCGCGGTCGTCCTCGATCCCCCCCTCCTCGTTAGGGAGGGGGTGTGAA
>DWQX01006843.1:0-10831 GCA_018245475.1 Pharmacophagus antenor | reverse complement strand
CATGCTTGACCAAATACACAAAGTATATTATCTCATGTCATGATAGCTGGTAGACAGCAATGGTGACTGATTGATAATATGAGGTGGGTAGTAGCTACCACCTAACTAAGGCGGAAAATATTCTGAATTATTGACGCTTAAATTAGAAGTAATATATTGATTTTTTTATGTAATTAATTTGTTTTTGTCCGTCATGTGTATATATTCATCTTACCATCCGTGTTTAAAATACAACTTAAATAATATTTAGAATATTATTAATTAATATTTAGTCTTTATGACTGGCGTAGTTAAAATACATATTTTTTCGATTTAAATAAATCATAGAACATAATATACCACACTTTTAATATCATATAACAAAAATTAAAATGAAAAAATAAAAACTGCAATATACAGTTCAAATTTCTTAATAATGCTTTTAAAAATATTTATGTATGGAAAACATGAGAAAATATATGAAAACCAACAGCATATCATAACAGCAAACATCCAGAAGGATGAGGAGTAATATTTATCACATTCACGATGACATAAAAAACATGCAAGCTGTAATTTTATCTCACGTAACTGTGGGGGATAACGACGTATCGTAACGATGACTCGTGTACTTTAGTTCCAAATTAATTAAAGGGATGGATGGGGTTCTTAACGTGTAATTATTTCACAGCTCGTTACCCTATGACCTCTAACGTGATGATTATACTAAGTGATTGTAGTTACGTCATTCTTTCGTATCCATTTAGCAATAAATAAAACGTTTAGTACGTTACTCTCCATTTCCAATTAATAACTAATTTATATAACCAACTTTTTACTCGACAAAATAAAGGTAGTCTTCAATTTGGTATATCCTATTACTTTTTCATTTTTTATAGTTAACTAGGAATAACTTTTTTATTTTGTTCCCTCTTGATCGTTCTGCTTTTAGTTTATAGATTGTACCTTAAGTTTTTTAAACAAGTCAGGTCCTAATTCGTTACACCGTGCAACAATTGAAGCTCACAACATTCGCAGTATGTTATATTGTAAACAAGACCTACTAAAGAGTAATCCAGGAACATGTAACTCGTCTATAAAATTCGATTTAATAGAAAGCCTGTTCGCTTCCACGTCAAGACGCTGGTTTATATACGGAACGTTAATGGTCTCCATCGTAAAAATGCTTTTAAATAACCAATACAAATAATTTTTCCACTGTGTGGTAATAAGTTTCATTACAATGGTTTTATATTATCGCAGAACTTTAAATTATATATTCAACAACAAACGTTGATCTGTGGCACAAACATTTTATTATTAATGATAAAATTTACAGTTTTGAGGTCTCAGAGTATTCAATAATATCTTTTATATATTAACTCATTTTTATCTTAGGAAAATTTCGTTATTGTTTTTATGCGTACGAAACTCACCTACTTTGTGGTAACATTCTAAAAGTATTTTAAAGAAATACACTTTGCTCAGAATATAAATTTACTTAATTATATTAAATATGATATTTTGTTTTTAAATTAAATTTTATTCAACATTTTTATTAATGTAAGAAGAAGCTGGTATCGCTTTTTCGATTCAGCTTTCTTATAAATAATTTTATTTTTATTGCCGCTATAACAGCACGACAAGTACGCTTCACCATCTATGGCCTATTTGTCACTTAACGTCTGGTGAATTTGAGGTCGTCTTAGCTCATTGCAGATAAAAAAATTATGAATATTTTTATCACCACATTTTTTTTATCGCTATATCCATATTTAAAAAAGGCTGATTTATCAATCACCACATTACGATTTCCTCTCGCTATATGTATTTTCTTTATATCCATATACATACAATAACTGCAGGACAACGTCTATGCGGTTTTAGTTAAATAGTTGAAGGAGTAGTGTTACCTGTCTTTTTTTAGTTTACACCATTAATATATAACTATACATTTACGTTTTTATTGCTATTAAAATGTTCTATAAATACAGACTCTAACAACAGCGGTTACTTGCTGCAAACTAACAACGAAGTTAAACCTTTGAAATAACGTTTCTGCACGTCACCTTTTATATATAATATTGCATAATATGTTGAACAAAAAACCTCTTTCAGTTTTGGTAAAAGAATATTTTTTCGGTATTGCTCTTTACTTAAGCCGTAAGCATTGTGTTATGATTCTCATATTAATTGCCTCCGTGGCTTAACGGATGACTGCTTTTATTTCAATACGGATGACCTTGCTTTAATTCCGGGCCACCCCGCATATGCGGAGGAGCTAGGCTGGTGATAAGATTTATAAGAACGAATTAATTGTCAAGCTTATTAATAGGATGTTGCTATGACGGCAGGGTAACAATCGTCTCCATGGAGACTACCTGGACTACGGTGGTTAAGCGGTGCAAAGGCAAAGCCAGGCCCGCGCAGAAGAAAAAGTAGGCTCGAGTTGTCCAGCCGCAACAGTCGGCCTCAGCAAAGTTGAGACAGCGTATGAGGGCCAAGCTTGTGCCGCCCCGAACGGCAGTCGTGGTTATCACGGTGCCGAACGAGGCTGCGGGGCGAGGTCTCTCTTGAGAGAGGCGAGAGCTAAAGTGAACCTCAGTGAGCTGGGGATTGCGGGGCTCGGGTCCCGCCGAGCCATCACCGGAGTCTGAATCCTCGAGGTCTCCGGTGAGGAGGCCAGTCCGAAGGCTGGTCGGTTTGCTGCGAGGCTTCGTGAGGCCTTGCCGAGCGAAGTTCGCGTGGTAACGCCGACCAAGACCGTCGCGATGTGGGTCTTCGGATCGGACGACTCAACGGAAAAGGAGGACGTGGCGGCTGCAATCCTAAGATCCACCCAATGCTCGCTGGACCACGTAAAGGTCGACGACATCCGGCGGGGTAACTTTGGCGTGGGGTCTGCTCCCGTGCAGTGACCATAACTGCCGCGAAGCAGCTTACCAAGGGCAACACCAGAGTACTCATCGGGTGGAGCTCGACCAACGTAAAGTTACTGGAGCCCAAGCTCATGCGGTGTTAGCGCTGCTTAGAGCTTGGGCATACGGGGGCGCAATGCTAGCCGCCAGTGGAGCGGGCCAATGTCTGCTTCAGGTGCGGAAAACGTGCACAAACACGCCGCATTGCCCTGCGTGCGCAGAGGCTGGCGGACCCGCTGACCACCATAAAGGCAGCAAAAGGTGTGCGCCACCCAAGAAGTGCAAGAGGCCGGCTGGTAGGTCCACAGCCCCTCAGGCGTCGCGAACTGAGCCCGAAATCAGGCCATTCATGGATACGGCCTAATGTGAGACGGCAGGGTGGGTCCATAGCGGATTTATTATTCGCAAGCCCTGCTGTCTCGCACTGTGTCTATGAATGGCGAGTAGCGGAGGAGGCGGGCGTACGCCTCCCACCCTACCATCCTGGCCCTAAGGCGGCGGAGAGGGTTAAGTCCGCCCAACATGGGTCTAGGGCGAAGTGTGTCGTGTTCCGAACACTTCGTCTTCCGGAGAGCGGATGGGCTAAATTAGCCCTCCTGACCAACGCGAGCTCGTACGAGCAAGCGACGACGAGGCTGCGGAAGAATGCATTCGCGTGCCTGCAACCCCGTCAATCGGCGTGTAACGGAGTACCGTGAGGTTTTAGCGGGTATACCGCGAGCTTCACTCCTGGGGAGTCCCACATAACCGCCCTAAACCTCCCTTGGACGGGCGGTACGCGTAACGCATTTCCTCACTAAAAAAAAATAAAGAAAAAAAGGGTAACAATCGTTGTGTTGCTTCGATTATTTAATTATATTCTATAATTGAATAGCCAGAGTATTCTGTCAAAGTAAATTTAATCTATTGCCGATAAAAAAGGTGATAGGAAGCATAGAAGTAGCACATTCATTATACGTTTATCTAGAAAAACTGAAACATTGTAAAAATCGAAGAGAAACTGACATTGATAAGTTGTTCTAATGTCGAACCAGCACTTTATAAAATCAAAAATTCTGATTAAATAAAATGGTTACAAATCTAATTTACTTAAAAAAGTAAAATGTTTCAGTACAGATTTGTATATTGGATAAAAATTTTAAAATAGTATGGTAAAAAAAAATTAAGAGTTGATATAAAATTTGTTGGTTTTGTCGATAAGACAATTTCATTTGAAATATGTACTTAGTCAAAATATATTTTTAGTCATATATTTTATAATTTAAATACAAAGCGGGAACGTAAGATGTTTAAAAAGTTTAATTTTTCTTCTGCGTATTGCTGCAACGTCAGTATTCTCTAAATCGGGTCGCTGAAGAGCGCAGCTTTGCCGCAAAACCTGTCAAAGGTAATCCTAGAAAATAACTTTAGAAAGCTTTCATCTGGCTCTAAGAACTTTTAGCGTGTAAGCAAATTTAGTGTAAAGATATATGTGATCTACAAATCCTGAGAAGTCTTGCTGCATTAAAATAAGCGAAATTCAGCTAGCTCAAACGTATGCGGTACCTTTTTTTGACTTTGTTTATAAAGAATTCGATACTTTTAACTACCAATGAAGTTGAGATAAGCAAAATTGACAATTCTTTCTTATTTTATAGAAAACCAACAGCGATTAATACACAAAGAGTAAGCTACGCGCTTACGTATGTCCATAACATATATTTTTAAAATAAGCATTTTAAACTATATTTAACATATTACGATAAATGCAAATATTGGAACTACAAGCAAATCAATAAATATTTTTGCTCACGGCTTCCAGTTGTATCTTGTGAGCAATAAACCAAAACCGCACAATAAAATACTTTGGCATGTCAGGTGTTCGCAATAAAATTTCTTCACATAAAAATTTAACGATTCAAACAAGAGACTACTATTTTATATCAGGAAACATTCATACCTGTATAGAATAAGTTAAAAATTAATTCTGTCAATCATATGAAAGTAGTATAGAAGTAAGTTTACTTGCTTTTAACTATAGAAACACAATTTTAAATTTTTTAAAAAAAGCATTAACAATAAGGTGAAATAAATTACAAAACTTGAGAAAACATGTTAAACATTAAAGTATATCCAGGTGGCCAGTTTTTAAAACAACAATCTTTTCAAATTAAATTCGTTCTGTGAAGTTAGAACAGCATTAATTATTATACTTAAAATTTAAGAATCCTGCCCGTGCAGCTAAAGTTTTTTAATTGAGATATAATTTTATAAAAACAGTACTTCCGGTGACTTAAAAAAAAACAATATATTTCTCATATGATATTCATTGCGTTCTTTATTTCAAAACTTTTTTTTAAAGGAGATTCATAAGTTTATTTTGCTTTTCATTTTGGATATTATTTTTTAACGTCTAGTTTTAATATTATTTTTTGCTTTACCACATGTTAAAAATGACAATCGTAAATAAAATATAATCCTTCAAATGTTCAACAAAAACCCGACACTTTTTTTGCTTATTAATGTTCTCCTATCCAGCGCCCACAAAAGTTTAATATTGTGACGGTGCATACAACCTAGTCATAAGGTAGGCAGTCTATATTTGGCACATCTTATTTTTGGCATTCCGTTAAAAATTAAAAAAAAAATTGACGTTCTATTCAATATGGCTCCCGGAAGATTTTCATTATAATAAGAATTATAATTTTCATTAAAAATTATAAATATCTCAAGTTAGGTCATTATAAAAATTCTTAAATTGAGTAACAGATTTATTTATTGTATTTTCAAAATAACAACAGTACATCTTTTATTTATGGCACGAATGGCAACAATGAACTTACTCTTTTTTTTAAAGTAGGGAATGAGCTACGTACCGTCTTGACTTCTGTTGGGATCCTTCTCCTCCCCTACCAATGACAATGGGAGCGTTATACTTACTAAACCCTACTGCATTCGTCCATTGTGTATGCGGCAATGTCGTGGGAAATCGTCTGAGCATATAGCTTTCACAACACCGCCGGCAATTGCTTGTCCTAGATGGTGGTCCCTGCATGCTCCTCTTGTGGGGGTAGGCGAGGTGATTTTCCAGGAGCGCTGAATCATTCCCGGTACGTCAGTGGTGGCTAATGTTATGCAAGCGGTTGTATCCCCGTATTCCTCCAACCTGAACGATACCATCGACACGATGAATCCAGCGGCCATATTACCGCGTTCTTCTTTTCTCTCTTCATCTACAGAGTAGGTGTTGGGACGGATCGTCCCCCCTCTCCCGCTTAGCCGCCTCATTCTGCGACACAACTCCCTCGTAGAAGGCGACAGCGATTGCTCGTGACAGCTCGCCGTTGGGCGGGGGCTAATTTAGCCCATCCGCTCTCCGGAGGGCGAAGTATTTGGAACACAATACTTCACCCTCGACCCATGTCGGGCGGACTTATCCCCCTCCGCCGCCCTAGGGTCAGGTTATTGGGGTAGGAGAAGACGGGTGTACTCCCGCTTCCTCCGTCCTAGTCTCCTCCAGCGCGTCGGTAGCGAGCCTGGGTCGTCCTCCCTCGCACGTTCGACCTCTTCCTTGTGAGACATTACTGTCTCGCAAAACAGGGCAAGGGCCGCCCATGCTCTCTTCGAATCGACCGCGGCTTCGACCAATGTCGAAAGGCGTAGATCCGCTCCGACCACGGCGACTAAGGTCGCGCGGTCGCCGCTCCACGCCTGACAAACTTCCAGCTTGTGCTGGGCGTCATCCTCCACGCTGTCGCAGTGGTGGCAGGCGGGGAGCGGCTCTCTGCCGACGACGTGGCACCGATACCTTCCGAAACAGCCATGTCCCGAAAGGATCTGCACCAGTCTAAATGTAAGTGCACCGTGTCGTCTGACCACCCCCTCCATAAGGACTGGACGAATAGCGTCCACGGTCCAATGGCCGGCACGGGACTCCGCGAGGCGGAGACTCCACCTATGGAGCAGCTAATCGCGCGCGTCCCTGCGCCATCGCTCCCGTTCTTCCGGGAGCGGACCAGCGCCCTCAGTTTTCGCCTGCGCGCACCGAGCATACACCTCCGCTAGGATCTATCCGCTAGAAACCCGCTGTCCGGACAAGCTTCGGAACCAGAAGACGGAAGTGCTCCCGAAATTTCAGCGACTAACGAGAAAGAGCCTCAGATATTTCGTCTGAGACCTGACCCCGACAGTCATGTCACCTATTTGAAAGGCTAAGCCCGCGGGCGGTGCCCGCCAGGGCCCGTGAAGACACAGGGTCTCGGTCTTATGCACCGCCACCCGCAGACCCAACTTCTCAATGCGTCTAATGACGCACTCTACTCCGGTTGTGGCCCTGTCGGCAGCCTGCAGGTAATCATTACCTTTGGCAGTGATCAGAGTGTCGTCTGGATAACAGACGACATCTGTGCCGTATGGCAGGCTGCTGCCCAGGGCCCAGTCATAGACAATGTTCCACAGAAGCGGGCCTAAGACCGACACCTGTGGAACTCCACTCTCCACAGTTCTGTGGTTGAGTGTGGCCTCACGTCCGAGGTATATGATGGATCGACATTGCAGATACGCCTCGATTATTCGCCGCAGGTACGGAGGCACTCGGAAGTAAATGAGTGCCTCCTCGATGCATTCGAACGGCAGCGTGTTAAGAGCGTTAGCCATGTATAAAGACACCGCTATTACCACGCCGCCGGCAGCCACCGCTTCCTCCGAGTGGGATTTGAGGCGTAAAATCGCATCAATCGTCGATCTACCCACTCGGAAACCGAATTGGCGGTCCGCTAAATCGGGGCCCTCCGTGATGAAATATCGGACGATGCGGGCTGCCAAAAGGCATCCAAAGAGCTTGCCCACCTCGTCGAGCAACACGATCAACCTAAAGGCCGACGGAGAATCTGCCGACCGACCCTCCTTCATTAACAGTTCCAGGTGACCCTCTTTCCATCAGGTCGGAAAACGTACCGTTGTCAAGCACAGGTGTAAAAGTCCTGTCACCCGATCATCTAGCGCGGGAAGCGCCAGGCAGAGGGTTCGACCTGGTATGCGTTCAGATCCGGGAGCGGTTTTCTTGGCTCGCAGCTTCAGTGCTGCGACTTGTCGCTCGCCCCTACAGCGATTCCACCCTCTCCAACACCGTTATCCGTAGACGACCTTATTCATCGGCAGGACTATCGTCGCGAATAAACCCATCATGATAAACTATAGCCTATGCAGAATACGTCAAAAATACTATTTTTAGAAACACATATTATTAATTTTTTCATTATTCAATAACTGAAATCAAGATTCATCAGTAGAAAATAACATCACAATAATAACAGAATTTACTTCGAGTCGTCTAATTGTAACATTTTTTTTTAAATAATCCAGAAGCAAAATAATTGATACAATTCGGTGAATCTAAAAATGTGATTAAATGTAACCTCTTTAAAATATTTTGAAGAATAGTAGATATCATGTTTTTGTATATGATATATTTATATTTAATGTTGAAAATCGTAAACAACTTTCGCTATACATCAAAACATTGGGTCGCTTCATCCAGGAAATTCATTATTGTAAGAAACAGAATAGTCCAACAGTGGCATGGCTATAGAAAATTTATTGAGTGTTTTCAGCAAACGATGTTCATGGTAAAACTTTTTATCTGCTTGAATAATATCTCTTATAGCCAATCATATATAAATCGTTTTATAAAACTTGCATTTGATGCCTTTTTAATATATGTATACGTATTTGTATATGCACATATACAATTAACTAAAATTCAATTGTCTGAATATTAATATAAAAGTTTTAAGTAATTCCTGTGAACATTTACAATCTTTTACAGTGGCTATCTGTTTCTTTGTTCCGGATAATGTCTGACAGGGTTGGACCGATTTTAAAGAGAAATTTACTGACATAGTTGATGTTACCAGGCATCTTTATAACAAACACCTATAAGAATATATATAAAGTATATAGATATTTTAAAATATTATAAATTATGTGACAATTAACTATGTAAAAAAAAGATATGTATAGATAAAGTTCTAAAACTTGGTTTTAAATATATGATCTTCTTAGTATTAACACAATTTACCTTATGTTCATTTATAGGTATAATAAATAGCGTCAAACTACGTGTACGAATAAAGCAGTTTTATCAACAATTTGCTCAAATTATAATGTGTGATTGTAAAACTGTAACACAAAAGTTCGATATAATAGGTATTTTTAAAACCGATAATCTGGTTAAAGAGCAGTAATCTCACGTTCGTTTGCTAACGGCAACTTCCTAATGAAGCTATTACAAGTTAAACTACCTTTGAGAAATTTGTTCCTGCATGTATCTGTGAACTAGTTCGTAGTTTATTCTATTAAGTGATAACATCGATTTGATGTAATTTGTTAGTTTATTTAATTCTGTAACAAATTTTATTTTATTCGAATATAAATGAACTCCTGTGTCACAATTCATAATTTTTTTTATGATTAACTAAAGGTTATTCTTTCGATTTTTTTTAATTGTTTATGTTTATTTAGTTATTAAAATAATCAGATTACCTACAGTGGTCGTGGGTTTGCTTTTGTTTGTTACATATTTTAGTATGACATAATACAGTTTAAACAGTCTTCATTTTTAATAATATACCTATTTACTTTATATTTTCTATTAAACATCGTCTTATTATTGAGATTACGTAAATGACAATAAAAGATCAAGTAAATTGCCTTTACTTGCACATATTTCATTTTTACAACCTATCATTAGAAAAAAGGATGGTTAGCAATAATAGTTCGATTTTATGTTGTCTATCGTACCTTGTATTGATCATTGATCTAAATGTTATTATATATAACCTTATAGATACAATAAATAATTTTAATTAACATTCGCTGATCACATAAAAGTGGTTGCTTAATGTCACTTTAAGCGAAATTTATATTCGTAAAGTATATATAAGTATAGTCGTAAAGTAGTAAACTTAATAAAACTAACCATAGTATTGTCTATGTAGAATTAAAACTCAAAAAACCTAAAAAATTCGGTTTCAACTATTTTAGTGTGCAATCACTATTAGTCATATATTATTATTTACATCAATTCAGAACGCTTTCTACACTGGGAATAACTGATAAGAAACTGTTGTTTTTTAAGTAGAATTTAAAAATGTAATATATAATAAAAACAGTAGTGAGTATTTTTATAATATTCTCATTACATACGAGAATATTATATATAAGCATTGTTTAAGTAATCAAACACATTATAATGTACTTCTTCGCACAATGAGCGTACTGTTTATAATTTAATTAAAAAAATACTGACTATCTTTGCTAACATGTACATTATCAGTATACTTCAGCGACAAACATCTGTCAAGTAGTAAGTGTATACCAATTAACAACTTTATTTTCTAAAATCGGATGAAATTGACACTTTGTAAAACATTAAACCGTTTTGGTATTGTCAATTTTACTTTCTTATATTCATTAACAAATTGACCATAAACTGTAATTCAATTTTAACGTTGACAAACTTCTTCCATAATTGGAAAATATAATTATTTACGCTCTAGTAGCCCATATTTATCTAAAAGCGTTTAAATTGAAACACATCAATAAAATGATGCCCGATATAACTTTAAGCACGAAGACACTATGGAATTTCTATATCGGAATACACAGGTTCACTTTGATGTTCGCTTTAGTCATTGAAAATTGAGATGCTGTTGCTATATATAATTTATATAACGGAACTAAGATTTATTCTAATAAGTTTTTCAATAAACAAATAAATATATTGATGATTAAAGAAAAGACAGAGAAGATCCGTATTGAAGAGATTTGAGATTTTTTCTAGTATTTTTTTGCAATTGAAAGTTCGACGACGGGCAGTGCTGCTGCTGCTGCTGGATTCGGTGAAGTAAATGCTGTTAGTCATAGTGACTATTACAGCTTTATCGAAGCTGGCT
>DWQX01006842.1:0-10832 GCA_018245475.1 Pharmacophagus antenor | reverse complement strand
AACCATTTTGAAGTTCTAATATAATTAATTAATATAATTTACAACCTAATTTCACTATAAATGTGTATACGATAGAACGAATTTCACTCTACAAGACTACAGAACAACTAATTTCGCTATTTTTTAATTCAGTTAATTGGAAGCATGCCTATTTTTTTTTATTTTTTGAATATTGGTAACATTTTATGGACTTTAACGATTCTATTTTGCTAGTAAGTTTATACCGCGAAATTGATTGTAGTAACTTTTTTCAATCCTTAATTTGGGAGTAATGGGGACTATGCAATTTCACTCATTAATAAATTTCGTCGATAAGGACGATTAACATAACTTTGTTGTTGGTCATAGTCGGTGCATTTTTTAGGAAAATTATCTTTATTTTTTGTGTTTAAAATTGTTTCACCAATAATTATAATTCCATGAATATCAACCAGTCGATATTAGGGGCATGTGTTGAATATTTATGTGCCATCAGTACTTGTGGATGTAGATTGGGAGTTGGCTCTCTGTTTTATAATAAAAATAAAGCTTGTGATTTACGTGGTTGGGGTCAGAGGGTTGCATTTATTACGAGTTTCACTTAGACCCGGCCAGCATTTCGACTGATATATTAACTATTTGTGTACGCGTTTTCGTAGACTTTGTTTAAAAATGGAGTTTCAAATAATTGCTGATGCAAAACGAAATAACTTTGTCCAAATTATTTTTATCTAATAAAGGCATTTTTGGACTGACTCTGTTGCTTAATATTTACGGGCTTGCCTTGTAACACGGAGGTCCCAAGTACGATTCTCGGAACACAGAAGTAGTGGAGTCTGGATGGACATAGGGTTATTCGAAATCGTCTGGCTAGCTATCACGCTCAATCTGCCGCCATAACAGCGTTGCTGTATTCCGATCATACGTATGAGAGCCAGAAGTAAAGACGAATACGCTTACCGATCTACGGCCTTATTGTCACTTACTATCACGTAAACACGATATCGAATGCCCGTAACCAATAAAAAAAGCTTAGAAACAACTGTATTTTTTATATGTAAATGATGATAGCTGAACAAGCGAATTTAAAGAAACTATACTGCCATCCAAACTTCACCACTTACGTTGCCTAGAAATCAAACCTCCGTGTTACTAGGCAAGTGTTTGGTCGCTGTGATACAAAGGCAAAAAAATATATATTACATAAAATGTTTCCTTTGAGCATTCAGTGTAAAACATTTCAACGCTATCAGACCTTC
Source organism: Pharmacophagus antenor (assembly GCA_018245475.1). Taxonomy (NCBI): domain Eukaryota; kingdom Metazoa; phylum Arthropoda; class Insecta; order Lepidoptera; family Papilionidae; genus Pharmacophagus; species Pharmacophagus antenor. The sequence goes on along the minus strand of DWQX01006842.1, from coordinate 9,594 downwards.
CTACTTAATTTTTAAAAATCCTCTATATTTTATTTTTAGCATGTTTTTTTTTTATATTTTCGACATATTCAATCCGATGTAATTATTCAAACTTACATAGTAATAAATCTCTTTTAATATAACGAATATCATTGTAGCTATAAGCTCGGTAATATCCAATTTAAAACGATAATTACATTTTCAAATAAAGTATCGATGTAATTGGCAATAAATGTTTCCGTCGTCGCTACCTCAAATATTTGTAGACAAGATTTACATCGGCCGACTCGTTCGGTTTGCGACAATAGATAATATAGGCACATAATTACATTTGCATAATTTAATATTGAGCGGCGAAATAATAGGCCTTTATTTTCGCTTCAGTGTTAACGGTACGAAAGAAAATAAGTAGACGTTTTGCGGAATCAATTCCTATGGATTTCCGTAAGAGTGGTGATGTATTAGTGGTAAGAATAATAGTATTTGCACAGCGGTTACAGTTCAAAACATCGCTAACACTAGATTTACCTGACCCGTCATTTCGACGGACCAGCCCAGGATAAAAAATTTCGTATTCTAATATGCGTCTGACTTTTAATTTTTTTTTACTGCCTCTGGCAACAGTGTTTTGTACATTCTATTGCAAAACAGAAAAAATAATAATACAATAATGGACTAACTCACTACAGACTCGAAAAATACCATAATAATGTGTAGGTAAATCTAGTGTTAATAAATAAATCAGTACAGCATTAGCACTCGGATGCCCTGAGGAACACGAGACGTAATTCGGCTACAGAAATATGTTTCATAAAATGAAACTAATAAATTAGCAACAAGGAATCTGTGTAAACATTTACAAGATATAAATCTGATTTTCTAAATTATTTTTGTTAAAAATAAATCCCTAATATGAATTAATTAATTCATATTGTCATGAAACAACTAGGAAATTATCATATTTTGAAAGATGCCGTATATTGTGAAAAGCTGTGTGATGTTATGTATAGAAGAAAAAAACATTACTTTGTTAGTGTATACCAAATACAAATATTTGCTCGCCGGTGTCAGGGTTGGCAGACATCTTATTTTTAATTAATAAAGAAACATTGGCCTTTGTTATTAGTGTCAGACCAGGTGTATTTTTTATCAACTTTTCTCCAATTTTATTTGTTAAATATAAGTACGAGATAGAAGATAGTAAAACGTGGTCGCCTAGAAATCTTCGGTTCATATATACAAGTGCATATGACTGTTATGTTAATAACAGAATTCCTTTAACATTTAAGTTCAATTTAATATAAACAATTTTTATTCAATAGGTTAGAATAACAATAGACTTATAATGCAAATGGACAATGTTAGTCATGAACTAGTTAGCGATTTTCGAAAAATATTTAGATATCACTTATGTGATATATGCTTTTGTGGCGACAAAGCGTAAAAATCAAAAGTGGAATGTTACTTGGCTTCTGCAGATGTATAATGTTTAATAAATAAATCATAAATATTAAAAATAATAATTAATGATTCGTATCGAAAATATCAAAAAAGAACATAAATGTTTATTTAAAAATTCAAAATCAGTAAAAAAAATTACGAAATTTTAAGCTGCTTCAATTGTAAACGCGAAATGAAATTTTATTTTATAATTAGATTAACTTGGGTTTTTAGCTAAAATTATGTATATAATAACTATTTAAAAAATTTAATTTTAAAGGGATTGAAATGTCTGTGTGTATTAATAATTAGGATCTAAGCATAATGGAAAAGTTATAACTCGGGGATCAGCTTATAGACGTATCCGCCAATACGTCCAAAAAGTACTAAATCATTAATAAAAGTTTCAAAACGCTTTTACAGTTACTTTACGTACCATTAAAACAAACTCTAACTAAATTCATTAATGGGTTGTTGAGAGGAAACTGAGATTTCCAAACGAAGAGCCATTCAAAACATTTTTTCCATTATTTACTAAGTGAAAGTCACGGAAAAAGGTTATTTAGTTATACAAAATATATACCCATACGTTATTCTAAGACATGACACAATTTCAAAAACAATTCAATAGGATCTAAAAAACAATATTTTTTCGCAATCTCTCACCCTCAAACTCTAAATTTTATTATAATTTTAAATTGAAAGCAATTTGGATTTTCCATTTATAACAAAAACAATCCTTAATATTGATCCACTCAATAAAAATTGATTCGTGATCATATGCATATCAATACGGGTATAATATGAAAAACTTGCAAACGAATTAAGAACTTCAATTTAATTGTATGTAAGGTTATACACCGATAAAGATTACAGTAATCCAAACAAGAAGTAGATGCGGATTCTTTATTATTTAATATAATTGATTTTTATTTTTAATTTTTGATTTCATTTGATAAAAAAAACAATACAAAATTCTCACCACCAAAAATTCGGCAGTGAGAAAAAATAACAATAAATTAAAAATAAAATACGTCAATAACATTTACAATTAACCAACGAACAATAAATAAATACTCATGAAAAAAATAAATCTATTTACAAAGAATATGTAACCCTCAGATTAAATATATATCACGCTGCATACAACGGGAATCATTATTTCAAAACAATTCTATCATATAGTATTAGTTGTATAGGTGTTTAGAAATGATAAATTATAAAAACGCAACAATGAACTATATTCCAAAATAGGGAGGGATAATAAGAGCTGTCCAATTTTCTACACCATTAACTGGGAAACTGTGTTGCCAATTTAAGAATGCTAGTTTTCTTCTCAAACATGAACCCTTAGTTTAATAATGCTTTGCGATTCCCCTATTAATTTATGTAATTTTATGAGTTGAAATATTTTTAACACATTCCGCACGTATATTTATTGAATTGCTTTTTAACATATGCAAGGGTTGCAAATCTAAATAGTAATCATTAAAACTATGTAAACTTATAAAGACGGAAAAATCTTATTTGTGGCACCGTATAGCTTGATTTTGAATGATTTTGTAAGGATAAAATAGAATGTATTTATTCGATGCTATCTTCTTTTACTCCTACACAATATTGACTTTAATTTCTGATTAATGTCTTGAATAATAAAATAAATTTCAAGTTTGTTCCTATCTAAATACACGTATGCCATAGTCAGTTTATACTCTGATATTCATCTCTTGATATGGCTTTGATTTGTCGGTAAGGTAAAGTAAAATTATAATTATGTCGTGGGACGTGCATACATTTTAGGCAGATTTGATAGATGCCACTAAAGTTTAAAATTATCTGAATAAATTTTATCCGTCTCAATGTCAAAGTCAATAAAGTTGAAGAATTAAATTCTTAGAAATCGTTAAATATTATAATTAGAAAATAACAACTTATGAAGATATTCCCAGTGGTATGGCCTTTTTTAAAACGATTAAAGAATTACCTAGGTGTCTAGAGGTTTCCTATTACTGAAAGACGTTTCTTCGAATTTGCGTAAATTTACAGTTTTCATCATAAATTTGGAAAAATCTGTATTCTTTATAGATAAAATAATAAATGTTTGAGATAACTTATTGGCTTATACATTTTGCACAGGTTCAGACCCAAACAACAATACTGGCAGAAGGCTATCTGTTACAATATTTGCTATTCTACGGAGGATGAACATATGTAATAATTTAGAAATAAAATCATTAGATAAAATTTGAAACAGGTTTTATTAGTTTATACAAAAATATAGTTCTCATAAAATATTAAAGAATCACTAAATATTAGTTCCTATCCACTGACTCTTCTAAATTGATTCTTCCATTAAGCAAATGAGATTTTTAAACGATATTTAATTAAATAACTGTGATTCAATTGTAAATAAGATTGGTCTAAGTTATAAAGAAACATGCTCATATATTGATGGAATATAATAAATTTCTTTTCGTATTAATAATAGACAAGGCTAAAAAGAGAAGGCGCTTGAAAAACCGTTTTAATGTACAAAACAATGTAAGTGTAATGTTTTAAAACAATCATGCTTCTATGAAACGAATAAGAAAGGAATTGACTATAAAACAGAAGTTCTATTAATTCAAACAATGCAAAGTACACGGATAAAGCATAATTAAAAATCTACCCACCGGCATGTCAGCATAATTACTACTACCCTCACCATTACTAAAGAGATGGAAAACGGAAAGTCAACTAGGCAATTTATAGAATTAAAATAAAGGGTCGCCCATGTAAACTTTATTTTAAGAAATATAGATTGATATTAAAAATACCTACAAGTATTACTTCTACTGGTGCGTGTTACAGGAGATCGATTAGACCCATTGCAACGCTTATTTTTGATAGTTTTAATAAACAATTATTCACTACTGAATAGCGACCTAGTAAATGAAATTATCGGTATATAGAAAATTCAATGTAACATCACACGTCAAGGATACAAAAGTAAACTAAAAATTTGACTGCGAGAATAAAATTCACGGATACAAAGAAATAAGACCAAAGAAAAAGAAGATAGTTTCTTTAACGATATCATTGTAAAAGATGTAACTACCAAGATGGCAGATGATAGAGATGAGTTGAAGAAAAATGATCCCCTAACGCTTATTAGTGTGATAAGGAAGAATACGAGTTAGAGCAGAATTTGACTTGAAAAAAACTTAAATATAGAAACGGTTTTTTTGAAAAATTGGTAGTTCGCGAATTATTACTTAGCTAATTAATGTGGGATTTCTCAAGCTTTGATTTTTATCTCTGTAATGTAAACAGAATTGTGAGGGTGATTTCAAATTAATTGTCTCGGGGCATTTGTGTAAATTTGCACAGCGTTATTGAGCTTTTATGAGACACTTTTGTGTGTGAAAGACTTATTCGAATATAATTTTTTTTATTTATCATATTTATAAATTCCGGTTATGTACTGAAACATACATATATATATACACATACATATATATATTTATATATATATATACACCTCATTACTTCGTTTATACTTTCAGTTCCCTTTACTTCTGATTCCAGAAGCTTCCATTCCTCTCCAGCACCACACTTTAAAGGCATATAGTCGATATGTCTTTTTAGGTTAATGTCCAGGTTTCTCTTCCTTACAAAAAATTCATCATATAAAGGCTTTTATTGAAGTAAGTTGACAAAAATAGTTAAGAACAGTTTCATATTTTTTTTTAAATAATAAATTCGTATAAACCAAGGAGTGCAGTTTTACAAGACTTAAAACTTATTCCTTCAACCGGGTGCAAATTAATAAAAAAGCTGTACAAAAACAAAAAGTTATTAAGGAACACATTCTTGGAAAGTATATTTTTCTTAGCAAACTAATTAACCTCAATTTAAACTTTCCTTTCACAAATTGCACAATTTCACTCCGTAATACAACCACTTGGAAACAATCTAAATTTTTCGTATCACATTTTTTTCTAATAAGACGACGCGAATGTAATATTTCTATGTAAAGAGGTTTTTTTGGTACACTTTTTCTGAATTCTCACAGATGAGTCATCTTTTATAAAAAAATTCTATATTATAATATCTACATTTTGTCTAAATAAATATCAGTCTGGTGACGATTTATCGCTTGAATGCTACAGATTATTAATGATGATAATGGATAAGATCTTTACGAGGTGAATTCCACAATTTCTAATTTCAACAGAATTATCGAACTATCATTATTCAATTCTAATCTATTTTGGATTTCAATTTATTTTTATTTCAATTTATTGAATATTTTTTATCGGCTGTGGGCCAACACTAGACCCCCCATTTAATCTCATGTTTAATGAAAATAATACTTTAGATCGTGAAGCGTGTTCGTCCAGAATATTTTGTTTCTCACATGCCGACAGCAATGTTATTATGCTCTATATATATATATAAATAAACATTAAAAGTGGTAACAAGCCAAGCTGTTCGATAAAATCCTACTACAATCAAGTTACATTATTTTGTGGCTCCGGATCGTACCAGAGATCTCTGTGATACTGCGCCACTTATACATACCTAAAAGTCTAGTCATTCGTCTTTTTAGCAGCAAAGATATAGTTGGCTCTCTGTGTGAAGCACATCTAGTTCTATTTAAAAAAATATATATGAGCCATAGAAAAAGAATTTAATTTGTCACATTTTCATGGGAACATTTCTTTATAGAGCGTGGTAAGGGTAAATAAAAATATAACCAATAAACTTGATGGATTGTTTGGAAGAATAATCATATTTTAAAGAAATAGCGTTGTCTCCGAAGAACGTCTTGATAAATGAGCTCTCAGATATGCAAACTAAACGTGGGCACTCAATTATCTTCCCTATATTTTAATTTATAATTCTCGAATGACTGCGAAAAATATTGGCCTATTTTTGTTTTAGTATTTTTAGAAAAGATGCTTCTATGAGCGGCTTACATTTTAAAACATTTCCTATTTGCTACCTGTTAGTGGTGCAACAACTCACAACTTGCTATGTAAACACACGGAAGTCCTTAAATCTATCCAGAATTACATTACATAGATCACGGAGTATAGTGGAAGGGTTTCTTAGAACACACATGGCTAGATACCATCCCTGAATTTTTAATCATCCGCTATAATAAAGAGTGTTAATGTGTTACAACATTTACACATGATTTTTCGACTCATTTTTAGTTAACATTATGTGAAGTAAACGGAAACGTTTGCGGGTTTAAAAAAAATTGGCCCTTATCTTACTTATTATTTCCAGTATAAAGAGTTCTACTACTCGTTAAGTATTTACCTTTTTAAATCATTGATACATAATCTAAAAAAGTAACTTTGAGTTGCCTTAATTATAAAGGAAAATTGCTTTTCTCTTTACACATAGTTTTTATTCCGGCGAAAACTACTTACAAAGAGCGCATACAACGTAAGGTTTATAAACCGTTTGCTATTTAGGTTTAAAAACGTTAGCTTATGAAGTTGAAGCGTTAAAAGATTTTTTTTGTTAATTCACGAACGTTCACATAAGTTCTTAATAATTTTATCTAATAATACGAATATTTTGTAACAATAGATTTTATCAAACAGCTTTATATTTTAGATGTCTTATGATTATAACCACCGAGCAAAAGAATTTTTTTGAGGACGCGGATAGCATAATATTTTCACAAATATTAACGATGTTTATAGTTTATTTGTATTATCTGAGGACAGTGAAAAAAGAATCTCTTTAATCTTAAAAAATTACGTTTCTAAATATACGTCTAAATGTAAATTTGACTACAAATATTGTCTATATATCGTCTACCATTACTTCGAATAGATAATAATTAAATTTTATTTACTTTTTTCTCATCTCTTAAGTTTATTTGACGTAATAACTAGGCGCACACTTAATTACCAAATTAATTATCCAGATGTAATATATATCGTCAACCATTACCTCGAATAGACAATAATTACATTTTATTTACTTTTTTCTCATCTCTTAAGTTTATTTGACGTAATAACTAGGCGCACACTTAATTACCAATTAAATAATCCAGATGTAACTACAATTAAGGTAAATTTACATTTCTCATTATGTCCTTTAGTCTAATAACCGTACCGTAAAATCGTACAATGAAGTCGTTAAATTCGCATCAATTTAAGGAGAATTGCATGTATATATAATAATACTCGTATTGCTGTAGTGAATATAGCGTTAGAAATATAGATAATAATTATCATTAAAAAAAGTAATTTACACAATTGTGAGAAATTATTGAAATAAATTTTTAAATGTTGGTACATACCGTGCATTTATAAACATCGTTGATCAAAGACACAAAAGCGAGATCACGTGTGATTTGACAGCCAAAGGCGCTAATATCTGTGGACCATTTGACCAATGACAAGATGTTGCCAGTGGATTTTTTTAAATCATGATTTATGATCATGGTAAAATTCAAATTGAAAGTAAAAAATAAAAGAAAATACTTTAAGAAATAAATGATTTTCAGAAGCATTACTTGCAAGACATAGCAACTTGAAATATATTTGTCAAATACTTGCGCAGGAATAGCTTTTAATTTTTTAAATGTTATGCTATTTTAGTTAAACTTTTCGTATTTAGTTTTTTGGCATGCATGCTATGCTACTGTTATAAAAGCTTTGTGAGCCATGTAAGTAATAGTGAACTCACGGCTCCGTTAAGGAAATTTTTGTTAAAGATATTTTTAAGCAGTTATTACATAATAGGAGAAATCATAGTCCAAGGAATAATAATTGTATGTAGGTAGTATCACAAATATTTTTATATAATAGATTGAAAATCTGACGTTTATTAAATTTTTTTTAACAGTAAAATAATTAAATAATAAAAATTATATTACACTTATTAATTATAGAACATAATAAAAACTCTGTAGCAATGAAAGAAATCTTTAACATTTCAGTATATCTTTATTTTAATTGCGAAAAACATGAAAAGGAAGGAAAAACCTTTTATTAATTCACGTTTTTTTATTATTCTTATATATATGTATACATATATATATATCTGCAATATTTACTATTTTCTACTGTTTTATATTGTACAATATCTCGTCCAATTTAGGTGTAAGTGGTCCTTTCACAACACAAAATACCTTCGTGTGCAAGTGACTTGTAATGCAGATTAACAAAATTACAAATTCTGTACAAAGTACATTAGTTTTTTTTTTAGCTTTTGACTTTTATGACATTTTTTTTATTATGCGGATCTTATTTTTGTATAAGTACGTGATTACGATTAATAAATTTTTAATTCCAACAATTTACGACAAATTTTACATTGTCACATAAACTGCTAAATAAAAATTTAGCTGTTAATAATTATTATTACATTCTAATAGTTATCAGTGGATATAAATGGTTAGAATAAAATAATGAAATTATTAACATTTTATTGTAATTAAAAGATACTTAGTTAAAAGATGCCATTGTTTCCTATTATACCATATATAATAACAAAATAATTTCCATTAGTAAACATTGGGGTACAAATGTATTATTTAATACTATATTAATTATTTTTGGTTCAATGTATACATAAATATTAAAGTTAAATTTATTTTTGTTATTGAAAGGATACATCATACATAAATATCAAAACAGCAGAGTACCAAATTTTGTTAAGAAACGGTTTAGAAAAAAATTCTCCCCGGCGGGGAATCGAACCCCGGTCTCCCGCGTGACAGGCGGGGATACTAACCACTATACTACCGAGGATACGTTAATACCGTACAAAATAGGTATTCACTGTGAAAATAAGTATAATATTCAAACCATTGCCAATTTTTTTTTGTCTGTCAAGTCAGTTTCTGTTTGTCATTTCATTACCATATTCATAACATACTTTTGTTTTCATTTCACTTTATTATACTCAGTTTATTTTTGTATTCATTTCAAAAGTTAGACGATCTATAAAATACACACAGTATTTAAAACAGTTTTTACAAGACTCATTGGTATTGACTTGGTGTAAATAAAAAATATCATGTTATAAAATAAATATTTTTTTCTTTTATAAGGACCAACACACAGTACACACTATATACACTACTGGCCAAAAGTTTGAGACCACCTTGAAAAAATTACAATATTGAATAAAATTCCAAAAGTTAGTGTTCTACAAATTATT